>ML110208.1:0-71440 GCA_003697995.1 Taxidea taxus jeffersonii | reverse complement strand
CTCGGGGCTATAAAGTCATTCTGGGGGTGATGGGTTTATGTTCTCCTTGGCGTCCTACAAAAGACTAAGCCATCAGTGAAAATCCTTCACATTTCCCATCTAGCTTCTTGGCTTCCACTCCTACAAAACAGGAGCTTGAATAGCTCCAAGGATCCTAGGTAAGCCCCTGGGATTTAATATCACCAGTGGGTAGGAGGCACCTTTTATTTCAGGGTTGAGGGTAAGAAAGAGGCCTTTAGATTTTAGAGGGATATGAGTTTTTCTGTAAGACGGTACTGTTAGAAGTGTTTTTATAGTTTCTAGCTAGATTAAAAAAAATTTATTTTTACCCAAGTAGAACTGACTTTGGTTTCACAATTTATATGGCCGATTTCATGGACTCTCGAAGTATATTCTTTTTCTAAAAGTTAAAAAACAAAAACAAACAAAAAAGATCCTCTGGAACACCCATGGGCATGTATCTTCCACACCCTGAGCCCTCTTCTTATATGTATGGCCTTCTTCTTACAGTACCTTGTAAGAGCCAGGGAGTTTTCCGGCCTGTTGTCAACCACACCCCATGATGATCTGCTCTATTTGTAACTGCCTGTTCAACTATCTCTCTGACCCTCTCTCTCCCTGCCACCATATCTAGACTGTACTTAACTATATGCAGAGTGAGTCAGATTGCCTGGTGTGAGGGTCCAAGACCAGGTCTATACCCTCATACTGCATATGATGAAGAGCACAAGATTCTGGAGTGAAATGACGTGGAAACGAAACCAGCCCTCCCTCCTTAACTGACCTTGGAAAGTTCCTTAACCTTTCTGCTCCAGCTTCATCTGTCTAAAATACAGGAATAATAGTGGCACCTACCTCTGTAGGGACTCAGGAGGGCGCTTAGTGTAAAGTAGGTGCTCAGCTGATCTCAGTAGTCGCGGTGCTGTTAGAGACTGAACAAACCAAGAAAGGAGCAAGTTGCCATCAAATCCTGAGGTACCTTAAAGAAAACAATATTTTACTGACTTTCTTCCTCAGCCCCATAATGGATGATCTGTTTTCATGGTCACCTGAGAGCACAAGTCCAAATTCCCACCAAGTACAGGAACATCCTTTACTGTATCCCAAATTAATAGATTTTGAGCCTCTGTTTGAGTGCTAGCTTCGATGGGATGCTCATGCCCCAACGAGCTGTGCCATTCCATTCTGGAAGGGCCTGACTAGAGTTTTTTCTCTCCTAAAAGGACCCAAAACCAATCTCCTTGTAGCCTCTCTGTGTCACTCTGTTCCGTGGAAATTCAGAAAATTGAGTCCCATAATCCCTATTCCTTAGGAAGGTATTGGATTCATTCACTTCACAAATACTCATTAAGCATCTGTTAGGTGCCAGGCACATTAACACTGAGAAGCAGTTCTTGTCCTTATGGATCCTGTGGTGGGGAGGTAGGGGAGACCCATTAGCAGTCACAGAAATATGCATCATCACAATTTGTTAGAAATATTTTGTGAGTGCTGTGGAGAGGAAAACAGGAGAAATTAATTTAAGCACCAGTAGTAAAGAAGGCTAGTGTAAGGAAAGTGACTTGTAAGCTGATACCAGGCCAGCTGGCGGGTTGGGGGGGATAAGATTGTGAGCAGAGAGAACTGGAGTGGGGTTGGAATGGAAAGAGGTTGACGGGGTTAGAGGAGCAGGCTACGGGAGGACCTTTGCGTGTATAATTAGGGAGTCTGAATTTTACTCCAAGTACAAAGACCGCTGAAAGGTTTTAAGCAGGAGAGGGTCATTATCCACTTTATATTGAAAAAGATAACTGGCTGTTCTATAGAAGAGAGATTAGAAGAGGATGAATGGCAGTGCTGGTTCAAGGAAGCTGATAATGATAAATTGATTATAATGGTCACCATAGGGACGAAAAGGCAGCAGATTGGAGAAGTACATTAGAGGTAGACTCCAGAGGACTTGGTGGTGGGTTACATATGGCCAGGGAGAGAGGGATGTAGCTGGTTGATAGAGAGTAAGCACCTGTGTGGTTAGCCTCCCAGCATCCTTCCTAGTTCGACAGCAGTCACCCGTCAGCAATCACGTATTTCCAGTTTTACAGGTAGCACATTTTAATCAGGTGGTCAGAGCTACCATCTACTAAGAGGGAAAACTAGAAGGAAAGTGAATTGCAAAATGGTTGTTGGATCAAGAGTTTGCCTTGGCTAATGCAGACGGTAACTTGGCAATTGGGTACAGCAAACTAGGCTGGGAATTTCCAGCACCTTGTTGGCATTTAAAGCTATGGGAATATATACGTTGTCACCTAGACCCTGAGTGTGCATGTGGGAATTGGACACAGGACTGAGCCATAGGGGTGAGTAGAATAGCCAAGAGGTGGGAAGTGGGCCCCAGCAGCAAGAGGAAGGCCAGAAAATGGGTCATAGTAGTGTAGTTCTGGTGATGGGGAGGGCTGCCAGGATGGAGTGGTTCATGAAGATGGTGTAGGTTGAGATTACAGAGATCATAGGCAGAAACAACTTCTCTGATACACTTGCTGTGGGTAGAGTACAAAAAGGGCTGGTGGAAAGCGGAGGGGCTCTTGTGGTCAAGACGAATCCATCTTTTCCTCCTTGTCTCATCCTAAATATTTGCCCAGTTCATTCCGCCATTCTATATATGATGGTATTTCCAGAAGATTCCATAACTTGCACACAGTTGTGTTTTACCCCAGAATAGGATACTTCACCAAAATGTGTTCTGATTCGCCAGGGTGGGCCTGTTGCTTTCCTTGTAATAAAAACTCTAATGACAGATGCAGCTAAACCTGGCAGTTTGGGCAGCCGTGCCCTCTGTTGGCTCATTCTGAAACTGCCATCAAATCCAGTTCCTTTGCATTGGTGTCAGTTCCCCCACTCCATACCTACTTGTGCATGAACTATTATAATCTAGAAGAACCACTGATCAGAAGCCAGAGTAGCCCAGGAGCTCTGGAGAGAGAAGCTCTGAACTCGTAGAGATGGAAGACATCTCCAGGCTAAGCACACAAGGCAGGCTTTTATGATTCCCATTCAACAGCTGAGAAAGCTGAAATTCAGGCGCAGCTCCATTTTAATGGCAGAAATGGAACTCGAGAACCTCATTCTGTGTCCTCCTATGAGCTGGGAGAGGCATACCATATTTCTTTCCCATGCTTTTGAATGTTATTTGCAGATGAAAAATAGAAAGTGAATGTTTACGTGTCATATGCTAATGTTTGGAACCATCTAAAAAAAAAGATAATAGAGAATCAGTCATTCCTTCTTTCTTTCATTCACCAAATATTATTTGAACGTGTATGTGCCAGGCACTCTTGTACATAATGAGGACAAAGTAGTGACCGAAACAGACAAGCTTCCTGCTCTCGGCACTCTAATGTGAAGGGACAGATAATAAGATAAATAAGGTAAAATAGAGGTAGTTTATTAGACAGTGATGGTGCTAAGAAGGAAACACAAAGCAGAGGAGGGTATGAAATGTTGGGCTGGGTGTTGGTGTGGAAATTTTAGTTCTAGTGGCCAAGGACCTGAGGAGCCAAGGGTGCGGATGCTGAACGCAGAGTTCCAGCTTTTCCAGCAGAAGGCAGAGCACTGGCAAGGCACTGAGGTTGGAGACGCCCCTGGCATATTAGAGGGACGGTGAGGAGGCCTGTGTGGCTGGGACACTGGGACTGCAGAGGACAATGTTAAGAGCTGAAGGCAGAGACGTAACTGGGCAGGTGACCTTATGGGTCATAGTAAGGACTTAAGTTTGTGACCCTAGGGAGCTGGGTTCCCTTTGGACAGTTTTAAGCAGAGGAGTGTAATAACCTGCTGTGTTTGAACAGGACTATTCTAGCTGCTCTGTAGTGAGCCGGAGAGGGGCTGAAGCAAGGAGAACAGCAAGGGGCTTTTGTAGAACTCCAGACAAGAGAGGATTTTATAGACAGACCAACAGAGGGGCACCCGGGTGGCTCAGTTGGTCAGGTGTCTGCCTTTGGCTTAGGTCATGATCCCAGGGTCCTGGAATGGACCCCATGTCTGGCTTCCTGCTTACTGGGGAGTCTGCTTCTCCCTCATTCTCTGCCCCTCTCCCTGCTTTTGTGTGCACTGTCTCTCTCTCTGACAAATAAATAAAATCCTTGAAAAGGAAGGAAGGGAGGGGGGAAGAGACCAACAGAATTTTTTTTTTTTTTAAAGATTTTATTTATTTACTTGACAGACAGAGATCACAAGTAGGCAGAGAGGCAGGCAGAGAGAGGGACAGACGGAGAAGCAGGCTCCCCGCTGAACAGAGAGCCCAATGTGGGGCTCGATCCCAGGACCCTGAGACCATGACCTGAGCTGAAGGCAGAGGCTTAACCACTGAGCCACCCAGGCACCCCCCAACAGAATTTTTATGAGGACTGAATGCAGGTCGTGAGAGAAGGAGTACTCAGGGACAACACCAAGTCATTGACTGTAACAAAGAGAGAAGTTGTAGTTACCTGAGATGAGGAAGTCCACAAGGACAGACAAAGGTCACGGGGGTGGGCTCAGTGCTGCACAGGTAAGCTCTGACACACCTTTTGGACATCCCACTAACTGGTGATTGGATAGAGAGAGCTGGAGTTAAGAGGTGGTGCTGGAGATGCAGACTCAGAAATTGTCATTACATAGATGGTATTTAGATGATCCAGTAGGGAGAGATGAGATAAGGTGAGCTAACTAAGGGGAGGGTTAGATGAGAGAGATAAGAAACTCTAGGAAGGAGCCCTGTAGGCGCACCCCTAGAGGTTTAGGAGATAAGAAGAAAAGGAAGCTCTTAGGAAACGAGTAAAGTATAGTGTTACGGAAACCAAATGAAGAAAACAGCTTGAGGGGTGCCCGGGTGGCTCAGTCCGTTAAACGTCTGCCTTTGGCTCAGGTCATGATCCCGGGGTGCTGGGATTGAGCCCCGCATCGGGGTCCCTGCTCAGCAGGGCATCTGCTGCTCCCCCTGCTTATGCTCGCTCTCTCTCTCTCTCTCTCTCTCTCTCTGTCAGATAAATAAAATCTTTAAAAAAGAATAGTTTGAGGGCACCTGGGTGGCTCAGTGGGTTAAAGCCTCTGCCATCGGCTCAGGTCATGATCCCAGGGTCCTGGGATCAAGCCCCACATCAGGCTCTCTGCTTAGCGAGGAGCCTGCTTCCCTTCCTCTCTTCTCTGCCTGCCTCTCTGCCTACTTGTGATCTCTGTCTGTCAAACAAACAAATAAATAAATCTTAAAAAAAAAAAATAGTTTGAGAGAATAATCCATTTGTGTCAAATGCTGCAGATAGGTTGAATCAGATGAGTATGAGACCCAACCATTGAGTATAGAATGGTTTCTCTAATTCTCCCCTGACTGACAGTGGATTTTCCTGTTCTGGTTTTCCCCCAGGTTGTAGCAGATACCAATATAAGTGCCATAGCAACTCAGCTTGAACACATGTCTCCAAGCTACCACCTTGGTTCTCCCACTGCTGAACACCACCCAGAAGACACAGAGTGAGTATTCTAGGTACAGAGTGCCTATTCCATGTATGGGCAAGGCTCAGTGAAACCTTTTCCAGAATCCAGAGTATGCTCTCTAAAGAAGAAGAGGGGGAAGTACGCATTACTTTTTCTAACTCCTGGAGAATTTCCAGGAACGCACCAAGGTTTCCTGATTTCTCACCAGGCTTGGTTCCACGTAGAACTTCCTAAGAGAGGGCCTGCACACACACTGATCCTGTCACTTTGACACAGTGCCATCTTCCTCAACAAATCACAGATTGACACCCCTCCCCCAGGGGCACCCTGCTTTATTATGAAGGGAACTGTGTTTTCTAAGCTAAAATCTTGTTCGGAGAGTAAATCCTAGTGCTCTACTTGCTGGCATTCTTCATTGAAAACAGTCATTGCCGCTAAAATTGTTCACGAAAGCAGTGGTTCTCACCCTAGAATGTGCATATTAAATGTCTAAGGAGCATTTTTAAAATGGCTAATTTCTCCAGCTCCGTTCTCAGAGACTCTGATGAGGGGGTCTACAGTGGGTTCCCCAGGGCAGCTTTGCTACAGCTCTGTACTTTCAGAAATGCTGCCTAAAGTTACACCTCTCAGAACTGCCACTGCCTGGACCGCCAGTGCTCAGTAAAGGCTTGTTGATGGATCTGAATGTTTCACTGGAAAGCTCTGATGATCACAGACATTTCGAATTTACTCCTGGTACTCTGCAGCTTAACTCATACCTTTGAGTTTGTTTTTCTTGAGGAAAGAATATTAAACTTAAGTTCATTTTACTTTTTTCTCATTATGAAAGGAATAAATGCATGCTGTTAAAATATGACAAATACATAAAATTAAGATATTTTCAAGTTACAGTGGCCCTATCCTGGGGAAAAAGAAATCAGGACCCTATTATAGAAGAGTAGTTAGTGTACCTTTAGCATCCTTTGATGTCCCTATGGAAATGCAAAGCTGCCCTTGTGATCTTGGTTCCTTTGCTAGGAACCACAGCTCCTTGCAAGTTGGGAACCACTGCCATAAAAGAATCTATAAATTATTTAGAATCCAACCACTGTTAACGTTTGGAGATTTTTTTTATCGGTCTTCTATATGAAAGTAAATTAAAACAAATTGAAAATGTGAGATAAATGGAGGCAAACTCCCATCTGATGTTGCCAACTGAAGAGTGGAGTTACAGTCCCTCCCCCCTTGAAAACAAGTCTCTAATTGTGAAGCAGCACAATTATGACAGTCTCTAAAGATTTGGTGGCTCCCAGGACCCAGCTCTGAAACAATGACTTTGGACGTCTAGATTCCTATTTCAGTATCCTGAGAAACAGGGGCTGTGTTTGGAAGAGGAACCATGAATCCAATTCATGTCTGGCCAGTGGGCCACTACTCAGAGTACTTACAAGGCCATGAAGTCCTGAAATGGGGAGACTTATTCATGATCTCATTACCATGTGGCTGTAAGGGATAATCCATCATTATTTCAACATGTCTTTATTGAGCACCTTCCGAAGGCCAGATACCGTGCAAGTACTGGGTGGGTTCTGAGGATTCAAACTTAAAAACCACAGGTGAAGGTATTGCCCCAGTCCTCAAGGAATTGGGGAGAACGGGAAAACAGGCCCCTAAATCCACATTTTTAAGAGTTGATAAGTATAGAGGAGCCAGGTTCCCTAGAAAGTTAAGTAAGCTCAGGGTCCTATGAAACCATGGAAGTGGGGGCACAATTCTATTAGGGTGTGTCCTTGGAGACACAAGTGCTTCTGCTTAGTTTTAAAAGAATTGGAATAAGCAGGAGGGGCATTCAAAAGAGTTGACGATTTATAGGACATGAACTTCAACAATTACTGTGGATGGCCTGCTGTAAACAACCAGTAAGTACATCAACAAACGACCCCTATCGGTGTGGCAGCTGAAAATCCACCGGAACAGAAGCCGGGCAAAACCGAGGAAAGGGAAGAATATCTAGTCAGACAGAAACGCATATGCAAAGATGGCTTATGTCCCAGTTTTGCAAATTTCTCTAAGTCTGTGACCGGCTGAGTTTGTATGACACGGCTCTGCCCTTCAGATGTGCACGCTGCCACAAACCAAGTGAGACAACCAGCAGGTAATACAAAACTCCCACGAGTAAGATGGCAGACACCAGCATCCTGGGGTTCCTTTAGGTTTTTACCCTTTGGGCGAGGGCATCTGGGAATAAGAAATTGGCATTCGCTAAGCTGAAACTCCTTGAGCCTGCATAGATCATTTAAATTTTAGTCATGTTATTTCTAAGAGAGAAGACTTCCACACTGGACAAAACTTTGAAAATCTAAATTACCCTTTTGAAACAGACTGTCTTTATCCATTTTGCTTCTCCTTGGTTTCTCTCTTTTCTCCCGGATTTCACTTCTCACGGACACAGTCATGATCCTGAGTTTGTGACAAGCACAGTGCAGACAGCTGGGAACACTCAGATGACAAGAGACTTAAGGAGTTCGTAGTCTGGTAGAGCAGAAAGACGACTCAGCGGTCCCGCCCCAGTATAGCGAGGACGCCATGGACACCTGGCCCCACTGCAGAGGGGGCATGAAGGAGGATCGGCTGACTCTCCCAAGGGAAAGCATCACCTTGAAGGGGGGTTTTGAAAACTGAGCTCCCACGCCGGATCTCCTAGGAGGAAGTGGTGGGCAAGGAGTGTGAGGCTACAGGGGCAGAAAAGGAACAGCAGCGTACTGAGCTCTCTGGCTGGGGTCCCCTGTCCTACATAGACGCCCAGCTGCCGCGTGGCGATCTGCCACTGAGCTAAGCGGTCCCCCACCTCTCCGTCCCCACACCTTCTTTAAGGATATAAAGACAGTCTCATTCAGCTTTAAACAGTGAGTATCGAAGTTAAAAACGAAGCATCTGGAAGGGTGCTGTGACAACCTCAGGATCGTGATTTTATTTTTCATTAAAAAACAGTGCGTTTTATGAAAGAGAAACCCCTAATACCTCAAGTCATTAAAGACATATTGCTCATCAGTCCCGCCTGACACGGGAAATGTAAAAAGTTTCTAGATTGCTCTCTTGAGAGTTCCGATTTCATAAACTGGCC
Source organism: Taxidea taxus jeffersonii (assembly GCA_003697995.1). NCBI lineage: Eukaryota > Metazoa > Chordata > Mammalia > Carnivora > Mustelidae > Taxidea > Taxidea taxus. Next base: position 62,889 of record ML110208.1, on the reverse strand, counting down.
TTCATAGTTTCGCAGTATGAAAGTCTCTCTCAAATCTGTGTTCTTCCATTAAAATGAAATTCCCTCTCAATATCTATTCTTGAATTAAACAGCGTGCATTGTGTTTTCAGAACACCTCCACCTAAGATTATTACTTTGGAGAAAGGCTCTGAAGGATTGGGGTTTAGTATTGTAGGGGGTTATGGAAGTCCCCATGGAGACCTGCCAATTTATGTCAAGACTATATTTGCAAAGGTATTTTTTTCCTTTTTACTGTACTTTTTTTTTTTAAACCTAGGTGAGATTTTTTTTTTTTAAGTGCTTTATTTTGCTTACTTGTAGTTATAGCTGGGTATGTGCTTATATGCTTTTCATTTTAACCTTGTGTAGGACATTCCCACACCAGACTAGTGAAGGAAGAGTCCTCTTACAAGACTGGAGTTCCAGGAAATGTCATTTTCTTTGGACCCTATTACAAAAGTAGATTTTTTAAAATTATTTTATTTTATTTATTTGACAGAGAGAGATCACAAGTAGGCAGAGAGGCAGGCAGAGGGAGAAGGGGGGGAAGCAGGCTCCCCGCTGAGCAGAGAGCCCGATGCGGGGCTCGATCCCAGGACCCTGAGATCATGACCTGAGCCAAAGGCAGAGGCTTAACCCACTGAGCCACCCAGGTGCCCCTACAAAAGTAGATCTTAAAGAGTGTCTTCTTTCAAGGATGCAACATAAGGAGCCATGCCTCACTCTTTGGAAGCTGGCCTTGGAAGTATTATTCTGGGCTAGTACAAAAGTTTGGCTTTCTACTTCGAGAGAAGACCTACAGCAGAAGGCTGTGGTGGATGGCTCTGTATGAGCCTTGGGTCGGTGCGGTATTAATGGCCATCCATCACCAATAACCTCAGGATGCATTAGCTTAAGTTGCACTCTCTGTTCCAGTCCTCTGCTAAAGTATTTGCAGGATCAGGCCACTAAATTAGACTCCAGCTGGGTAATAGTGCTCTTCAGGAACTAAATATACCAGTACATCCTTGATACCTAGGTCACGGTGTACATTCCTACTGCTGCCTCTAGATGGCTCTTGGATAGGTTTTTATTAGTAGTAATATTACTAATACTATTACTATTAGTATTTAAGTTTATTTAAGTAATCTCTACACCCATTGTGGGGCTTGAACTTACAACCCCGAGATCAAGAATTGCACGCTCTTCCAACTAAGCCATCCAGGCGCCCTTTAGATAAGTTATTTTTAACTTTATTGTGATTTTTTTTAAGTTGGAATTCAATTTTACTATAAATGTTTAAGATCTTTGAAAAGGACTTAGTATTGATAGCACAACTTTATTCTTCATGGGTTTTATCACAGTCATTTGTTTATTAATCGACCCAATGGCCTCCTATTGCTTTTTCCTAAAGAAATAAAGGTCTTCAAGAGAAGAAATAACATAGCTACTCCTTCTAGAAAGCTCCATTATACACTAAATAACAGGTGCAGCTCTTATCACCGGTTAATTGAACCTAACTATGACCGGACATAATCCTTAAGTCACTTGCTTTCGGAACACATTAGGGAGCTGCAGATTTACCCACCTGTTTCCAGTTTGTTATGGTGCCTGTCAGGAAGATGTGTGATTCCCAAACCACATATCTGTTGACCTGGTGATTGGTGAAAGGGGAGAAGGAGGGCAGATCAGAAACATTCCGGATAGCAGTGCTACCCCAGTCTGATAATTCCCAAGGTAGTAAGCGACCTACAGACCCTCCTTTTCCTAAGACAACACCATAAGTAGTTGTTATAATTATTCTTTGAGGGAACTATTATACTTTGGTTTTGAAAGAGTCAGCTATATAGATAAGAATAGTGAAAAACACATTCTCCTTCCCTGCATTGGCCTCTGTAAAGCCCTTCCAGAATGTCTGTAATGCCCTGCTCACTACATAACTGTAGGTGGGTCCAGAGGACTGGTTAGTTTCTCAGGCCTTTCAGCCTACTGCCCAGACTTAGCAGTCACCCCAGCAGTACCGATCTAGACAATCCGTAGACTGTGGGACCAGGGCCAGGCACCTTCGGTCAGGTCCGCAGAACATACAACTGAGGATGAAATGGACGTGCCTAGCTGGTGGGTTTTTAAAAAGAAACCACCATTAGATCACGGTGGGACAAAGTAGTGGGGCTAACGAACGCACAGAAGATCCCGCAGAATCTCTTTTCAAAGGTCCTCCTTGAAAGTACTCATATAGAAAGCACCTCCACAGGTGGTAACCTGAGAGGAAATATTGGACATCCTTGATATGTTTTATTTTTTAAGGAATGGACCTTTGTTTGTAAAGTGAGGCACACTTAAAAATGAAAAGCTCGAGGGGTGCCTGGGTGGCTCAGTGGGTTAAAGCCTCTGCCTTTGGCTCAGGTCATGATCCCAGGGTCCTGGGATGGAGCCCGGAATCCGGGCTCTCTGCTCAGCAGGGAGCCTGCTTCCTCCTCTATCTCTGCCTGCCTCTCTGCCTACTTGTGATCTCTGTCTCTCAAATAGATAAAATAAAAAATCTTTAAAAAAAAAAAATGAAAAGCTCGAATTAAAAAAAAAATTCTAAAGCCCTAGCCAGTGGCCTACTTCGTTCAGTCTCAATAAAAGAACATTCCACTGCAAACAATTACTATCATTATTTTTAGATAGTTCCATAGCATTTATTATAATATGTCCTTTGATGACTTTTTTTTTCATTTGTTTGAGTGAACCAGTATATCCAAATTTTTAAGTTTTCCTTAGAGAATCAATAAACCAAAAACTGGCAAAAGTTCTTTGGGTGCTTTTTTTTTTTTAATGGTGAGATCCTTCTAAAAATGAATTTTGACACTAAGGTAAACATTTCCCCATAAGAATTTAGAGGAGGCAGAAATTATAGCTATATGTTTTTCCATGCTTTTAAACAACAAACACTTTTTTTTAAAGTTCATTTATTTAAATAATCTCCACACCCCAACACGGGGCTCAAACTCATGACCCTGAGATCAAGAGCCTCATGCTCCACAGGCTGAGCCAGCCAGGCACCCAACAACAATCATTTATTCTTAAAAATGTTTGTCTTCTCAAGTTTCTGGATCTCAGATGCCCACAGGGTGTGGGTTTTTATGGGACCTTTGTCCCTAAGCTGCTTTTAAAAATTCTCTTGCTCAACTAAGAAATTAAATTGGCCCTTTGAGGTCTTTTTTCCCCTCCAGAAATAAGAAACATGACAGGCACTTTGAATGTGTAGGATTTTGGGGACTCAGTCTGATTAACGGGCTTTCAGAACCTTCCATTTTCTTTCAAGTGTTTGGTTGGAAACTTCAAAGTCAAAGCCAAGTTTAGGTCTCAGACTTTACAGCAGCCAGCCAGATTTCACCATTAGCCAACAAGAAATTGGCCTAACGACTACAACAGTCCTGAACATTTAGGGAACAGCTTTTCAGAGACTGTGAAATCTGAAAACATGAGCTCGATCACCATGAGAGTGTCTTTTTTTATGCTAGCACCATTATTGAGTAAATACTATGTGCCATACATTCACTCCTTAGAACAGGCGGAGAACCAGGTCTGAGCCAGCTAGGCGCCCTGAGGCCACACTTGCTTTTGACAGATCACCTCAGTGCTGCTATCTTAATAATGCGATGGGAACCCCATAGGATGATGGTATTGGGAATAAGACTAACACCAGATTCAGTTCTACCTTTGTCAGCATATTACATATTCATGAATATGACATTCAAATTCCCTTCCATTCTGAATATTGAAATAAGGTCCTACCTGTATTAAAAGAAACGTGAATGTTAGTACATTTCTACTAGTGTGTTACCTAAACAGTGCATAATTATGGTTACTATCCAACCATTATTCAAATAACACATCCCACGTTCTTAATTTTCCTCGTTTAAAAACATTACTTAGCAATAACTTTAACTGGTAATTTGTAAAGTTACTCTTTTCATAAGCACACCATAATATTAATATTATTTGTGAACTGCTTGGTCCTGGATTAAACTGGAATGTCTCTTGTTTGTAGGGAGCAGCTGCAGACGACGGCCGGTTGAAGCGAGGCGATCAGATTTTAGCTGTTAATGGCGAGACGCTGGAATGTGTTACTCATGAGCAAGCTGTGGCCATTCTAAAACACCAGAAAGGGACTGTAACCTTAACTGTGCTGTCCTGAGCCTCGGGTCCTAATCACAAGATAGATATTGTAGAATATCCATAGAAAGATGAAGCTTTGAGGATAAAAAGCAGCCTCCACTAGAATTCACCTTCATTTACCACCTCACCCCCCTTGCTCGGGAGAGGTGGCTAGATTTCACGTGAATTGCCCAAACCAACCATGGACTTTTGGTGAGGTGAATTTCTGAAACTGAACAAGTCTTTCCTGATTTTCATCTCACATCCATGTTTAGCCACTAGTAGTAACTGGTTCTGATTATCTCTGCTGAAACCGAAGTTAACCACCTCTCATTCCTGTGCCCTTCTCTGCCCATCCCCACTCACTCAGAGGCTTAACAGCAAGCTCACATGTCCTCTGATGAACAGACAAATGTTAAGCAACCTGTCATCTCACTCGTGATTTACTCATGCTAATTGTGTCTTCAAGTGTGCCAGAAAACATTACGAGTGTAATTAACTTACCACTGATCCCCATGATGAAACACCCCATTCTCCTACGGGAAATTATTGTGCTCTTTTCTGCACGACTTAGAGTCAGATAAGTCTCAAATTTGTTTCTCTGGGTAGATCTTTATAAGCTAGCCATTGATGACTATGATGAGTCAATTTGCAGTCTGTAATCTGAAAATTCTGGAAGAGTTTCTGATTGTTTTCTTGGCTACATAAATGTGTACTACTGAGCAAATGCACCTTCTTCTCCATAGGAACAGTTAGCATCAACGTTCTGAATTCTAACCATGCTAGATTATATTCAAGTCCAGAAAGTTCAGCTGGAGTTAATGGCATCTCAGCAGGCAGGCATCATTGCCTCTCTTCAGTCTTCAGACAAGGAGATAGAAGCCCCAGAGCCAGTCTGCAGAGATCAGTAAGTTTTTCCTCAGGTTAGGCCAGGTCTGGGTGGCCTTGGACTGGTGCAAAAGCAGAGTGACAAATTTCAGTATCCTTCCCCTCAGCTCCATACCAGTCAATCTAGCAGCACAAACTGTAGGAACATAGGGAAGGAGAAACATGCTTAGCCACAAAGTGACGGTGGAAATGAACTCAGCCTAAGAATCAGTGAGGGCTACCTGGCTAATGTTTCCTGATCCTCAAGAAGCCCGCCCCCTCCATGTGCTAAAGTTTTACATGCTAAGAAAGCAATTGCAGCAGAGAATACAAAAAATACCTTTAAAGTTGAATAGGGGCATTCTTATTTGGGTATTAGCAGGAAAAGGAGGAAGATGCTTATCAGTGAATGTTATAGGTTCTTCTGTTAAAAAAAAAAAAAAGTACCGTGAAAGATGAGTACCAGGATCAGTAATAGGAGTAGTTTAGCATCTTTTATGCTAAAACACGATGCTGCAAATGGTTCACTGTCATTATCAGAATGGAATGGACTCTGATTTTAAAATGTTATTTAATAATTACAGATTTTAATTAAGAATTACCTTCAAGTAGACATAATCACAAAGTGCATTAACTCTCGTCGGAATATTTTGTGGCTATTCCAAAGTATAGCGTGCCTAAATGTTATGTTGAAAATGTCTGTCATGGCTGGTATTAAGTTTTCTGAAGTTACATATGGCTTTTCGGAATTGCTGATGTATCCACCATATGCAGTCTTATTAGGGTCTTATCTTTCAGTGCATGAGAAGCTATCAGCCTCAGAAGTTCTAGGCTAATTGTACCTGCGAGAACACCTGAGGCAACCTAGAAAAAATGAAGCCCAAATAAAACTTGAAAATGCACCTTAAAATGAAAAAGCATGTGTGTGTGCATATGCTCACACATGTGTATATACACACACATGCATATATGACTTTTAAAATGTGATTCTGCTTGATTTTGATGGAATGCCCATTAAATATAGATTTTGAAATAGCAACCTGCTGTTGTGTTTCATACACATGATCCTCTTAGGTCACGCCCCTGAACATCTCCCGATAATTGTGCTATATAATCCTTGCTGTAGTAAATTGACCAATATTTTCATCACTGGTTCTGTCTCTGCTGCATAACTACTAAATAATTGCCTTGCCTAAAAATGTTTTTTTGCATCAGAACTTACTTACAAGCTAAGAGGACACGAAAGACAGGAATTTGAAAAAAGCAGTTGTCTCAGAGCCACATGTATGGTTTTCACCTCATCCTTTGGGAAATATAAGTATTGTGATTGGAGTCAGCATGAAAGGGAAGTCAGTCTGGAAAACCAGAACTGCCGAATGTATGTGTAAGATGTTTCCAAAGATTCTAAATAAGTGTAGTTGCCTGGAGGCAAATGGAATCTTACAATATATGAAAAACTGTAATTTCTACATCTGGTTTGGTTTTTTTTCTTTAGCCATTTTGTTCCCTAATTTGAGTTGGGGGGTGGGCATGGAATCCAACTTCTCACAAAGTTTTCCAGTCCTGTTAAAATCTGGGCTGCATGCATGGCTGTCTTTCAGTAAGTGTGTTGCCAGGCGTTAGAACAGGTGCTTTATAAAAAAGCCAGTGGAGTAGTCTAAAGGGCAAGTCTTGGCAGCCCCCTGAGTTGGAATCCTGACTCACCAGCCTTGTGACCTTGGCCAAGTTATCTAAATTATCCCTTGCTTTAGTTTCTTCAGTTAGAAAAGGGTGGAGGTGGGTGGTTTCTCGGTACTATCATTGAGTAAAGTCCATGTAGAATCCTTAGTACAGTGCCTGGCTTGTAGTAAAGTATTACTTCAAGAAATGTGAGCAATAAACCCCTTTTCTCTGGGGCGCCTGGGTGGCTTAGTCAGTTAATTGTCTGCCTTTGGCCCAGGCCATGATCCCAGAGTCCATGGATCAAGTCCCACTTCAGGCTCCCTGCTTGGCAGGGAGTCTGCTTCTCCTCCTGCTTTTGTGCTCTCTCTCTTAAGAAAGACTTTTCCTATATATGGAAGTGACTTGAAATTAGACATTTATGCTGATGATTTGTGATTTCAAACAGTAATGACCTTGAAAAAACATATTTCTGAGGGTGGCTTAGCTCAGAACTCTTGCCCAGAATCCTCAGCCTGTGTCACTGATTATACTGGGGTGAGCTTGAGGAGCTGGAGCTGTGCCATCAAGCAGCCACAGCTGAACTGAAACCAGGGCTCCCGCCATCAGCCACGCCACTGGGATAGAGAGTAACGTCCACCCCGTAGGCCTGCGCTCCTACTTCTGGAACCGGGCAAGGCGCTTCAAATACCATCAACCCTTTGGTGAGGAATTTTAACCTGCTACACACCTTAATTCCACAAATTTGGAATTGTAAACTGCTGTTCTTTTAACCCAGCCAAACAATTTCTGCCCTTCTGTTATCTAAGAAGTCAGCCTATCCTACCAGATGCTGAGCTTCTTTGAAAACAGATTAGGTCAGATTCATCTTAGATGTTAATTCCATCCAATATACTCTTTTCAACTACTATGGTGGGGTGGGCACCTGGGTGGCTCAGTCTGTTGAGTGTCTGCCTTCTGCTGGGGTCATGATCCCAGCGTCCTGGGATCGAGCCCCACATCGGGCTCCCTGCTCAGCGGGAAGCCTGCTTCTCCCTCTCCCACTACTACTTGTGTTCCCTCTCTCATGTCTCTCTCTCTCTGTCAAATAAATAAGTAAAATCTTTTAAAAAATTACTGTATGTCCCATCCTTAGAAGTTTTATTTGGGATGGGGACACACACACACACACAATCTTTCATTTCCCTCCTCATGTTCATGTTTTCCTTTACATCAGGGGTCAGTGAACATTTGGTGTAAAGACTCAGAAAATAAATATCTTAGGCTTTGCAGCCCTTTGCAATCTTTATCGCTACTCCATTTTGCCATTGTAGCATGGAAGCTGCCATAGACAATACAGAAATGAATGAGCTTGGCTGTGTTCCAGTAAAGCTTTATTTACAAACACAGGCAGCGGGCCAAGTTTGGCTTATAGGCCCTGTGTACTTGGCCCCTTCTTCATATACCTGAGCATATTTTAAGGCTCAGAGTAGTAGTTTAAGATCCTTGTCTGTTACAGTATTCCATCATCTTTGACATTCCTGGGGCTGTTTCTGTTGATTGATGTATCTTTTCTACTTTTGGGTGAGTCTTATTTCTCTGCTTTTTTGCATGTCTGATTTTTATTGGAGGCCAGACATTGTAAAATTTACATTTTGGGGTGCTGGATTTTATTGTCTTCCTTTAAATAGCCATGGACTGTTCCTACCCACAGTTCCAGTTGCTTGTGATCAGTCAGGTCCTTTCAGGTGTTGTTTATAAACTTTCCTAGGGTGGGTCTAATGCACCTTTAGTTTAGGACTAAGCTTGCCCTGTTGATATTAAGGATTTATCCTGGAAATTCCACCCAATGCTGGTATATTATGAGGTCTTTCCATCCTGAACATTGGAAACTATTCACAGTGCTGCCTCAACTCCAGGTGGTTCTTTGCTGGCCTTGAGGAGTTCCCCCCCGCATGTGCAGGTTCGTACTCCAGCCAAGGCTAAGGGGGTCCCTCTGCAAGTCCCTGTAGCTGTATCTCTGCGAAGCTCCTACTGTCCAGTCCTCTGCCTTATAAATTCTAACCATCATGGCCTCCCTGAACTTTGATCTCTCCTGCACCAATGGAGTCAATGCAGTTTCCCCTTCCCGAGCTGTGGCCGGGATAGTGCCTCATGGCAGTACACTGGGGCAGTTGTGGACCTTGTTTCCCTTCCTTCAGGGACAAAAATCCTGTGCTGCCTATTACCTGATATCTGAAAACTGTTGTTTCATCTATGATTCCACTTTTCCAGGTGTTTACTACAGCAGGAAGGTCACTCCCATAGCACTTAATTCTTCATGGACAAAAGCAAAAGCCCTTCAGCCCTTTTATCCTTGATCTAATCAAAGGGATTTAAGATGCTGATGGCAATCAAGGTCTCATAACATGATGATTCAGTTTTCTGTAAGCATTTTGCACTTAAAGAAGCACAATACCAGTAAGCCCCTTGGTTTCTCCCAGCTTCTGGACCAACTCCAACCTTGGGTTCCTTCCCACAGCCACACCTGCCCACATGACCTAGGGAGGCAATCTCTTTTTAGGAACACACTTTTTAAAAATCAGGATCAGAACTAGGGGTGCCTGGGTGGCTCAGTGAGTTAAGCCTCTGCCTTCGGCTCAGATCACGATCTCAGGGTCCTGGGATCGAGCCCCGCATCGGGCTCTCCATTCAGTGGGGAGCCTGCTTCCTCCTCTCTCTCTGCCTGCTCCTCTGCGTACTTGTGATCTCTGTCTATCAAGTAAATAAAAATAAATAAAATTTAAAAAAAAATTTTGAAGTCCATCAGAATAGACTTTTTTGAACACAAAATTTTTAATTTAGGTAATAGTTCCATGCAAAGGTTTTGACAGCTTGACTTCCAATTGTCAGATTCTCCATATTTAAGACTAGAAAAGAAACATTTCACTGCCTGTGCAATGGCAATATAAACTGAAATTTGGAAGAGTTAGTTGTGTGTGTACGTGTGTGTGTGAAAAAGACTTTAACCTCCACCCCTCTGAGCAGCATTTTTATTCCCAGTCGCTTTAAGGAGTAAGAAAGCAGCTTTGGTCTTGGATCCCTGAGATGTTGCTGTCAAGTAATAGGACCCAAGTGGGGCAAAGTTATATAGGAACAAAAATTTCTTTCTAGAATCAGATCTTAGAGATGGTGGCAGTCTCAGAACTGGAGTCTGTCCTGCCTGCCCCACTGCTACTCCCATTTCACAGGTGGGAGAGACATGCCCGGGAAACTGAGCGGCCCAGTGGCCCAGCTAATCTGCAGGCAGAGGAGTCCTCAGGCAGCCTCAGTGGGAATTCATCAATTCAGCAAGCTATTACAGAGCACCCACGCATGGCTTCTAAATTAGCCCAAATTTTTTAAGTTTATTTCAGTTCTACCTAACTTAGCTCTCTACAACACAAGGCACTTTCAAGACAAAAATAAAAACAAAGACTAGAAAACAAAAAAAGACCTTTTAGCTGTTGACAAAAAGGACCTGGTCTGGGACACCTGGGTGGCTCAGCAGTTAAGCATCTGCCTTCAGCTCAGGTTATGATTCCAGGGCCTAGGGATCGAGCCCCGCATCAGGCTCCCTGCTCAGAGGGGAGTCTGCTGCTCCCTCTGCCTGCTTCTCCTCCTGCCTACTGCTCCTCTGCTTGTGCATGCTCTCTCTCCCTCTGACAAATAAATAAAATCTTTAAAAAAAAAAAAAAAGAAGAAGAAGAGGTCTTTCTCTTAAAAAAAACAAACAAAAAAAACCGGGTCTATCAACTCCCCATATACCTCTATATTCTGGGAAGCATTTCCAAGGTCGAATTTCCAAGGTAGGACTTCCCATAACCCTCATGCATTATGCATTCTTCTTCTCAAGCTAGCCATAGTTAGTGACAGGTGCAGTGTCGACTGCCTGATGTCTTGGCTGGTCAGGTGTCTAGCTTTCTTCTCCTGGGAGAGCAGAAGAAATGGTAGAGTAAAGGTCGACCTTGTAGAATTTCACTCCACTCAAGGCCAGAGTCATTATTTATTTTCCTGGGGACTTCAGGGTCTATTTGAAAACAGGTTCCAGGGCCCCCATATCCCGAGGAAGAAGATTCATTGGTTTTTAAAGATTGGGAACTGGATGCCTGTGTGGCTCAGTTGGTTAAGTAACAGCCTTCAGCTCAGGTCATGATCCTGGAGTCTGAGGATTGAGCCCTACATCGGGCTCCCTGCTCAGCGGGGAGTCTGTTTCTCCCTCTGGCCCTCCCCCCCACAGACACTCTCTCTCTCAAATAAATAAATAAAATCTTTAAAAAACAAACTTAAAAATTAGGAACTGGATCATAAAATGAAAGCTGGCAGGCCCAAAGTCTGCCGTGAGGGTTGGCAGGCTCATCTCCCAGGAGAGTCAATGTACAGATAAAGTCTAGGAAATTTCCTCTTGCTCAGGAACACAGTCTTCTTGGTCTATTCAGGCCTTCAACTGATGGGATGAGGCCCACCCATGTTATGGAGAGCAATCTGCTAACTAAGTCTATTTTTTTTTTTTAAAGATTCATTTATTTGAGAGAGAGACACACAGCAAGAGAAGGAACACAAACAGGGGGAGCGGCAGAGGGAGAAGCAGGCTTCCTGCTGAGCAGGGAGCCTGATGTGGGGCTCAATCCCAGGACCCTGGGGTCATGACCTGAGCTGAAGGCAGACACTTAACAACTGAGCCATGCAGGCACCCCTAAGTCTATTGATTTAAGTGTTCGAGTCATCCAAAAGCACCTTCAAAGTTGATGTATAACATTATCACAGACATCATGAGACTTAGAATTGCAACCCCTATATATATATATATATATTTTTTTTTTTGATATCTTAAAGTAATCTCTGCACCCAGTGTGGGCTTGAACTCACAACCCCAAGATCAAGAGTTACACACCCCTCCCACTGAGCCAGTCAGGTGCCCCAAACTGCAACTCCTTTAGGGATGGCCTTGCCTTAAGGTACACACAGAAGTGGTCTCTGTCCTTGTTCTCAACCCTTTTCCAGCCTCCTGTCTGCTCTGGTGTCCTCAGCGCTGGAGCAGGCACTGTCATTGCTACCACAGCCCCAGACCCCCCAGGACCAGACACCTGAGCTACTGCTACTGCCATCTGATCGTCCAGGGACCCCCCAAGTAGTTATATGCCGAATTAGATGACTTCTCATTGCTCTCAGAGTGAAGTCCAAACTCAGCACGCTTCTGAAGCGCTGATGGTGAGCTTGCAGCTCGGGCTCTGGCAGTCACAGTAACACTCATGCCACCAAACACTTCCCAGAATAAGCCAGGCTCCCTCACCCTGAGGACATCCCACAGACTGATAGCCTAGAAAGCAATGCTGCTCCAGTTACAACCGCAGACCCATTTCAGCAGCATCACCCGGGCGAAATGCAAATGTGTCCTCTGCCCTGGGCCAACCCAGTCTTTGGGATAGGTCCCAGAAATCTGTTTTGTTTTGTCTTTTGCAGGGCCGGGGGGGAATCTCAAGCAGGCTCCATGCTCAGCTGCAGCCTGCCTCGGGGCTCCAGCTCACAGCCCTGATCATGGCCTGAGCCGAAATCAAGAGTCAGATGCTTAACCAACTGCGCCACCCAGGCACCCCAGAAATCTGTAGGTAACAGGCTCTCCAGCTGACTCAGATACATATTGAAGTTGGGAACCCTGAGGCCAGGGCACTTTTTCTTTTTTCCTTCCTGTGTACGGTAATTTGCAATTGCACAGGTCAGAGGCACACAGGAGCACAGGCCGCCTCCCCCACCACCTTATCGTCTGAGGCGTGTTCCATCAAGACCAAGTCTGACTGGCTAGCCACCTAGATAGACAAGAAGTAGCAGGCAGCATAACACATACTCCCCGCCTGGCCAGAAAGCTCAGCTAGTTGCCCACTGTCTCTTTTAGGCCAGTACCTTGGCTGTACGTTAAAATCACCCGGGCGTGGGGCGCCTGGGTGGCTCTGTCCTTAGGCGTCTGCCTTCTGCTCCGGTCATGATCCCAGAGTCAGGGGATCCAGTTCCACATCAGGCTCCCCGCTCAGCGGGAAGACTGCTTCTCCCTCTCCCCCTGTTTGTGTTCCCTTTCTCGCTCTCTGTCAAAAAAAGAAATAAAATCTTGGGGTGCCTGGGTGGCTCAGTGGGTTAAAGCCTCTGCCTTCAGCTCAGGTCATGATCTCAGGGTCCTGGGATCGAGCCCTGCATCGGGCTCTCTGCTCAGCAGGGAGCCTGCTTTCTCATCTTTCTCTGGCCTGCCTCTCTGCCTACTTGTGATCTCTGTCTGTCAAATAAATAAATAAAATCTTTAAAAAAAGAAAATCTTAAAAAAAAAAAAAAGGAAAGTCACCTGGGGCTATTTTACCCAATACCTGGGGCACACCCTGGCCGATTAAATGAGGGAGGGACAGAGGGAGAGATCGAAGGATTTTTTTTAGGCTTCCCAGGGGATTCTAACATGCAGCCAGAGTTAAGAGCAGCTGTTTCAGGTCCTTTCCACAAACACCTGGTTTAAAAATTTCCATTCCCAAGGCAATTGCAACAACATTGAGATTTTATGTCCCATCAGATAATAAACCCTTCCTGGGGAGGCAGGCTGGAGGTGGCAGGGGGAAAGCAGAACTGGGAGCTCCAGACCTAGCAGGATCCCCTGAAGGTGTTGGTTTTTAGATCATTAGACATTGTTTAAGCCGTCTTCCTACCAACAACAGATTTTGAACACATTCTTTTCACGCATTTAAAAATTACCCTTAAGGGCGCCTGGGTGGCTCATTGAGTTAAAGCCTCTGCCTTCGGCTCAGGTCATGGTCTCAGGGTCCTGGGATCGAGCCCCACATCGGGCTCTCTGCTCAGCGGGGAGCCTGCTTCCCTCCTCTCTCTCTGCCTGCCTCTCTGCCTACTTGTGATCTCTGTCTGCCAAATAAATAAATAAAATCTTAAAAAAAAAATTACCCTTAAAATAAAAACTTAAAACAATTAAAAAATTACCCTTAAGGGGAGCCTGGCTGGCCTAATGGGTAGAGCATTAAACTCTTAATCTCAGGGCTTTGAGTTCAAGCCGCATGTTGGGCATGGAGACTACTTAAAAAGGAAAAGAAAGGGGCGCCTGGGTGTCTCAGTGGGTTAAGCCTCTGCCTTCGGCTCAGGTCAGGGTCTCAGGGTCCTGGGATCGAGCCCCGCATCGGGCTCTCTGCTCAGCGGGGAGCCTGCTTCCTCCTCCCTCTCTCTGCCTGCCTCTCTGCCTACTTTTGATCTCTGTCAAATAAATAAATTTAAAAAAAAAAGGAAAAGAAAAAATTACCCTTACCGTAATTAATGCACCTTTAGCGTAGATGGTGTTTAAAGCCATACCAGGAGTATGTGGTCTTTCAATTGCTAATTATCCATCTCAGCATATAGATTTTTTTTTTAAAGAAGTGGTGTTTGTTTGTTTTTAAGATTTTATTTGTTTATTTGACAGAGATCACACGTAGGTAGAGAGGCAGGCAGAGAGAGAGGGGGAAGTGGGCTCTCTGTGGGGCTCCATCCCAGGACCCTGAGACCATGACCTGAGCTGAAGGCAGAGGCTTAACCCTCTGAGTCACCCAAGCGCCCCAAGATTCTTTTTTTTTTTTTAAGATTTTATTTATTTATTTGAGAGACAGCACAAGCAGGGAGAGTAGAAAAAGAGAAGCAGGCTCCCCACTGAGCAGCGAGCCCCCAATGCAGGGCTTCATCCCAGGACCCTGAGATCACAACTTAAGCCAAAGGCAATCGCTTAACCGGCTGAGCCACCCAGGCACCCCACGGCATATAGACTCTTGATGGGGTACAGCTCCAGAGTTATCTCACCCCCCCAGGGTGTAGAGTAAAGTGAGTTATGTGCACATCACACCATGTATTTAACAGTATTTTTAGACTAAGTCTATTAAAAGCCAGTTCCTTGGGGAAGTTTTCTGACCCCAAGGACCCAGATAAGCCCTTCTCCACTGCTTCTGATCACCCTGAGTTTCCCCTATAACGTCAACTAGATGGTGGGAGAGTTAGGTGTCTGTTGCTGTGGGGGGGGGGGAATTTTTTTTTTTGAGTAATCTCTCCACCCAATGTGGGTCTCAAACTTATAATCCCAAGATCAGGAATCACATGATCTACCAATTGAGCCAGCCAGGCGCCCCTGGGAGAGCAGTTATCTGTTAACTTGCCTCTTGTTTGCACCAAATTCTAAATACCTTAAGGACAGAAACAATGTCTTTCTCTTTACTGTATCCCCAGCTCCTAACATAGTTCCTGGTACAAAATAATTTTTCAAATATTTGTTGAATTGAAATATCTGGCCAGGCATCGTGCCAAATACAAGTTTTTAATTAAGTTTTTTTTTTTTTTAGTAATCTCTACAACCAGTGTGGGGCTCGAACTCACAACCCCAAGATCAAGCACCTGCCTTCCAACTGAACCAGCCAGGTGCCCCAAATACAAGTTTTCTAAAAATTGTAATTCACTGCAATTCACTTTGAAATGAATTTTTTAAAAGATCGGTTCATGGATGAGTAGGAGGTGTTACAAAACAAGTCTTTTAAAATGTTTTTTTTTTTAAATATTTTATTTATTCATTTGACAGAGAGAGAGATCACAAGTAGGCAGAGAGGCAGGCAGAGACAGAGAGAGGGGGAAGCAGGCGCCCTGCTGAGCAGAGAGCCCAATGTGGGGCTCTATCCCAGGACCTTGGGATCATGACCCGAGCCGAAGGCAGAGGCCTTAAACCACTGAGCCACCCAGGTGTCCCAGTCTTGTAAAATGTTAATGACACAATCTTAGGTTGCCTAAGTCTCAGTCGGTTAAGTGTCTGCCTTCTCCCTCAGCTGCTCTCCCTGCTTGTGCCCCCCATCAAATAAATAAAATACATTATTTTAATGACACAATCTTGGTGGCTATTCTCTGTTAAATTCTCAACTTTACTGTATGTTTGAAATTTTGCATAAGGAAATATTTGGGGGTAGGGAACTCAATGAATCTTCACAGCAATAGCTCAGGATAGGTATTATTGTCCTCATTATTTACAAAGGGGAAACTAAAAACCAGGTAAGTTAGAAACCAGTGGAAGCAGGCTTCTGCTGTCTCTGTAAAACCATCTCCCCATCTGCTCTCAAACAGACTTCCTTCTCTGGCTGGCAAATAGAACACAGGCCAAATAAATAAAATATTTTTAAAAAGCGGGGGGACACCTGGGTAGCTCAGTCTTTAAGCATCTGCCTTCAGCTCAGGTCATGATCCCAGCGTCCTGGAATCGAGTCCTGCATCAGGCTCCCTGCTTGGCTGGAAGCCTGCTTCACCCTCTCCAGCTCCCCCTGCTTGTGTTCCCTCTCTCCTTGTGTCTCTCCCTGTCAAATAAATAAATAAAATCTTAAAAAACAAACAAACCGAAAAAACGCAGACCAGACAGCCCTGTTGACTCAGGAATTACACTGAAAATGGGTTGCTTTCAGGAATAGGGAAGCCACAACACACTTGTTTCATGACATTGCAGAAGGGTGGGAGAGGGGCTCCCTGTCGCCTTAGGGGGGCCGAGGACCATCCCACCCCACCTGTGTCCCATTCCCCCAAGCGTCCTGACTGCTCCATAGATAATTTCCTTATCTGAAAGCCCCGCCCACGGCACAGGCTTCCTGATGTCATTATTTGTAATCGTTAGACAAAGCAGAGCAGCATCAATAAATATGGCTTAAAGATCTGAGCCAGCACTCAAGGGCTGGTTGGAAACACCACTGCGACTTCTCTCCCATAGCCTTTGCATATGGGAGAGAAATTATGTTCAGCTTTTCATAGCTGAAACATAATTACTACTTCTTTAAGAACCCTCCCTTGGGATGCCTGGGTGGCTCAGTGGGTTAAAGCCTCTGCCTTCCGCTCAGGTCAGAATCCTAGGGTCCTGGTATGGAGCCCAGCATCGGGCTCTCTGCTCCCCTCCCACTCTCTCTGCCTACTTGTGATCTCTGCCTGTCAAATAAATAAAGTCTTTAAAAACATAAACAAAAAACCCAAAACCCTCCCTTGATCTGGCTGCTTTTCTACCAGGCATGTGAGGATTCTAACCAGGGAAGTTTGCCAGGCGTTTGCTTTGCTGCACGATGCTGAGTACGGGACACGTGTTTCAGTAGCGGGTTGATTCTCTTCCACCTGCAGAGGCTAGAAATGAAAACTCGGTCCACTTGCACCCAAACTCGCTCCCTTCCGATCCGCGCCACAGCCTGCGGCAGCCTGCGAACGCACAGACGGCCGCGCGGGGGCGCACGAGAGACGCTGCGAGTCCCGGGTCTCTGCAATCCCAGGCTGCGCCCGCAAGAAAATACATACATACATGCATACATACAGCTCTTTGAGCGGAGTCTTCCGTGGGAACTAGATGGAGAGGTGAGGGGATGGCAGCAGAGTCCAGGCTGGAGTGAAAGCTTGCATGACCTCCAAGGATCAAGCACATCAGAATGTTGGTGCTCCCACCCAGCCAGGCTGTTAACAGTACAAGAAAGTAAATATCATCCTCACAGTTGTTGGTGTTTTGGTCCTAAGACCAGGCTCCATTGCCTTGAAATCTCCGTTTTTCCATTACCCAAATTGGATCCGTTTGCCTGGCCCTTGACACTGAGCAATAAGTTAAAAATATTTGGATTTCAGGGCATGGATCTCAGTCCTTAGGTGTCACCCCGTATCCCCTTTATCCTGCCCCTTTCAGGAGCTGCACTCAGGAGTTTTCCTGCTGGAGTTCATCATTTTATTATGTATCTTAAATAAAATTGCTATTGTAAGATTCACTTAGAAAGTGCTAGAAGATTGAGCAGTCATTAAAACTAACTTTTAAAAAACATACATGAAGTATGATAAGACTTCTCCAGTTACTCATGTAGGACTTATTAAAAGCTATGTTAGGGGGCGCCTGGGTGGCTCAGTGGGTTAAAGCCTCTGCCTTCGGCTCAGGTCATGATCCCAGGGTCCTGCGATCGAGCCCCACATCGAGCTCTCTGCTCAACAGGGAGCCTGCTTCCTTCTCTCTGCCTATTTGTGATCTCTATCAAATAAAAAACAAACTTAATAAAAAAAAATAAAAGCTATGTTAGGCTCAGGGGATACTGAAGTGAATAAGGCCTATTTTCTGCCTTTGATTTGCTTAGTTGGGGGGATGGGGGGCGGTGTCACCTGTGAATAGAACATGAAGAAAGGGAAGTGGAAAGACATAACTGGGCAGACCAAAGGGTCTAAGTCAGGAAGGACCCTCTCAGCCACTTGACAGAGCCTGGAACTCGTCCTTTCTGCATTGTAGAGTCAGTGAGATCATTTCATCTGGGGAGTTTTGTGATCCAATGTGCCCTTGAAAGAAATCACTCTAATAATGGAGTCAAGAGCCAGATTTCTGGGGTTTAAAAATCTCAGATAGCTGCGCCAATGTTCAAATTATTCCTGCCCTCCCCTTTGAAACTGATTTGCAAATAACATGGAGGTAGAGGGGGGGTGGGGAGTTCACCAGGAAGAAGACGGAAAACAAAATGTGCCCCTCAGAAGAGGGACACGTGGGTGAACAACCAGAGAGGAGTTTATCTTCTGGAGTCACAGCCCAAGAGCCTGCAAGAGGAAGAAAAGAGAATGGGTGAGGGCCAAGAAGCCTGGTAGGAGAGCTCACCTCTCCCATTCTCAAAACAACAGGTCTCACTGCTTATTGTTTGGGGATGATTATGATTGTTTTTAGAGATGGAAGAGGAGGAATTGGGAGGGGAGTGTGAACTAAGCTGAGAAAAGGAATGGGATTTAAACCAGTTGAACTCCAGTGAAAGTTCATTTTGGGGAGCTGGATTTTTGAGAGATCTGTGATCCCTCCAAAATCTGTTCCCCCCCCCAGGCTTCTCCACCTCAGTAGACAGCTTCACATCTACCTGGCTGGCTAAGCCAAACCCTTAGAAGTCACCCCCAACATCTAAGCTACCCTGCAGAATAGTTGGCTGTGCCGCTAAGGTATGTCTGCAGGATGCTCACTTTTCTCCATGTCCAGAACCACCAGCCTGGTCCTGGCCACCGTCATTCCATGTCTGGACCAACTTCTAACTACTCACCCAGTTCTTCCTGTCTCCCTCAGCTCATACTCCACAGAATCCAGTAATCTTGAAATATTCACTGAGCCTTGTAACTTCCTCCCCACCCCTGCTTCAAATCCACCATTGTCCTTGGAATAAGTCCTGTTTCTTTAATGTGACCCAGAATGATCTGTTCTTACCAACATCTCCCTTGCTATCAGAGCCTCTCTTATTTGTCCCTCTTGTTCCAAGCTCCTGCCCTCCATACTCAAGCTCTTCCTCCCATTTTTGTGTCTGGCTAATTCCTCATACTTCAGCTCCAGACTTGAATGTCACTTCCTCACCAAGGCCATGCATGCTGCCACTGTCATCTAATACCCCTTCCTTGGCCTGTTATTAATATTTTTGTATTAGTGCTTGGTTCTTTGCCTTCGTTACACACACACACACACACACACACACACACATTATATATATATTATATAAAGTATATAATTATTAATCACTTTCTGGTTTAATTTGTTTACTGAATGGCTCCCCCACGAGATTGCAAGCTTTGTAAAGGTGTGGACCATGACTGTCTTTTTCATCACCGTATATCCAACTCTTTACACACTGCTTGCCATTTAATAGATGCTCAATTAACATTAGTTGAAAGTTTTAATTTTTGAAAATCCTTTTTGACCCTCCAGATTTATAGTCCTTCCCTGCTTAGCTTACAGAGAGACATTATTGTTTAATGGTTATGTGCATGGACTCTGAGAAGGAACACCTAGGTTCAAATTCTGGCTCTTAGGACTTTGGGCAAGTTACTCTGTGCCTTAGTATTCTCACCTGTGAAATGGGAAATGGTGATGATAAGAGTAATAATACTTACTTCATGGGATAACATAACATAAGAAAGTTAAATGAATTATGTATTGTTAGTGTATCTATACCTTAAGCATTATATACCTCGAGTGCATTCATCATTTCCTTTTTGTAATTATTTTCATACCTATGTTACTCTCTAGGTCATGAATTACATCACCACATACTTCCTGCCCATGGGGCTCAACATAGTGCCTGACCAAGTTTACATAAATTTTTCATGAAAAAAGGTATATTTTTTTTCTCACCGCACTGTCCTTTACTCCAACCTCTTCATTAAAATTAGGCTAACAGGGATGCCTGGGTGGCTCAGTCAGTTGGATGTCTGCCTTAGGCTCAAGTCATGATCCTGGGATAGAGCCCCGTGTTGGGCTCCTGGCTCAGCAGGGAGCCTGCTTCTCCCTCTGCCCCTCCCCCCACTTGTCGTGTGTGTGTGTGTGTGTGTGTGTGTGTGTGTGTGTGTGTGTATGTGTATGTGAGAGATACTGACAAATAAATGGGTGAAATCTTTAAAAATATATAAGTAAAATTAGGCTAGTAATGAAAAACATCATCAAAATCCAATTTTTCTCATTTTTATTTTATTTTTTTTGTTTTAGCTTGGAGGAAAGGTGGGAGGGAAACAAAGAACAGAAGAAAATATACCCAGAGAGGAACCACCTTGTGGTAGTTCAACATTTGTAAGGATAGGCTCTTTTATTCTAATTGGAGACTGTTATGTTTGTAGAGGAACTGACTTCTTTCACCTATGCAGTTCCATGTTTTGGAAGTTCTGGCCAATGTACAGAAACAAGAAACAATGAACTGGCAATATTACCCAGAATCAGTCTGTACCAGAGTCATTTCCATTACACCCTAAGGGAAGAATCACAGTCGTACACAAAGACTAATGTAAATGGATGGTCACACCAATATTATACTATTATTTTTAATAGTGAAAATGGCCTAAAGGTCCACCAGTAACCCATGTGGGAATGGTTAAATAACACATGGCTTGAAGCCCCCAAAGGAAAATGATGCATATTTTCAAAGAAAATTTTGCACTGCAGACACAAAACTGAAAAAATCCTCAAGAAAGATTATAAAATGGTGCTTTTGTTGGGATTATATGTGATTTTAATTTTCATCTTTAATATTTCTATATTCCCAAACTTTTACACTTTCATGAAAAAGTACATTTTTAAAAAAAATATTTTCTTTTTAAGTAATCTCTACACCCAATTCACAACCCTGAGATCAAGAGTCGCATGCTCCATTGACTGAACCGGCCAGGCGCCCCAAAAGTGTTCTCTTTTTAAAATAGAAAACAATTTTTAAAAAAGATTTTATTTATTTATTTGACAGAGAGAGAGAAAAAACACAAATGGGGAGAAGCAGGCAGAGGGAAAGGGGGAAGCATGTTCTCCACAAAGCAGGGAGCCAGATTTGGGGCTTGATCCCATGACCCCTGGGATCATGACCTAAGCTGAAGGCAGACACTTAACCATCTGAGCCACCCAGGCGCCCCTAGAAGACAATTTTTTAAAAACCATTATTTGTTTTACATTTTGGCCTTCATCCCATCATTGTTACTGTTTCTGAGAGTGTGGTCTGTGAACACTTAGCATCAGAATCCAGGGGCAGGCAGGTGCACGCTTTGGAATCAGAATCTGCATTAACCTAACTCAGATGAGTCTTCGCTAAATACATGCTCGAGTTCGTAGAGCCTCTGATTTTGCAGAAGAAAAACCTACCTTTAATATGAAAGAACAATGGGTGTTAAGAAAGCTACTCACACTCGTGGCCAGAAGGTGGCGCAGGTTTTCCATTTACCTGATTCATGTGTAGTTAGAAGGAAATTTTGTTCAGAAGAAATTTTTGGCTCTTACTCCATAACTCTAGAGGAGCATCCCCACCCCGAAATTGTGATGAGAAACAAGAAACCAGAATCTTTAATAACAGGTAGGATTAGGTGTCCTGTCTCCATAGAAATGATTCTTCCCCAGAGAAAGATTAGTAGATTAGGGTATGTCCTCTGTGCTAGAACAGTACTGCATCCCAGAGGAGAGCTGTAACCAATCCCTTGGATTTTTTGGCTGCAAATTCAGGGCTAGCTGTTAGAATAGGGTGGTCTGTGAAATTTAGGAACACGAGCAGTGAAAAGGAAAGGAAGAGGGTCTCTAGTCCCAAGGCAGGGGTTCTGCTTGAAGTCCTAACATCAGTGAGAGCAGGAGCCAAAGCCCAGCCCACCCGCCCCACTTTGGCACCTCCACTGAGGAAGAGGTAAGCAGTTATGGGAGCAGAGCACGAGCAAGGTGTGGAAAATGCCTCGTCCTTCAGGACATAGTCACCTATTACAACTTCCAACAAACCTTCCCTGGACCTCCCCTGAAGTTTGGCTGGCAGCCTTCTCTACCTTTCATAGAACCACTGCTTATCATTATTTTTTCAAGTAATATGCTATGTTAAAATCAATCTGTTTGCAAGATCTGTCTTTCTCAGGAGATGCTAGACCATGAACTATTAGCAATAGGATGTCAGCTACTATTTTCCCACATGGGGGTGGGGGGGGTGACTATCATTCACTATAGCAATGAAACTAATTATTACCCAGAAATAATGTTAACCCCCAAAATGTGTAAGACCTGTTGGGGGGAGAATAAAACCCGCCAAGCATTTAAACAAATGATGAAATTAACAATATTAATAGCAAACTTTCCTGAGGCTTACCATGCCTACCCCAGGTACTATTCTAAAAACGTCTGCATGTTTTACTCCATTTAATCCACAATCTATGAGGTAGGTACCATAGGATTTCTAATTTTACAGGAAACAGAACTGGAGAGCCTGAATTATTATATATATATATATATATATATACACACACACACACACATATATATAATATATATATGCATACATATGTATTATGTATATATATTATTATGTATATATATACATATGTATATATTTCTTCCCCAATTGTTTTTTTATGTTTGAGACAAATCTCATCAAAATCCAAAAAGAAGGAAAGCTCACTGATGTAAGAGGTTCATATTTTATGTACGTACATGTGTGCATAGAAAAATCTGAAAGAACGTGAATCAACTTCTTTGAGGTATCTTCACTTCTCTATACTTTCTTGTATCTTATTTTTTAAGTAGTTGCGCCCAATGTGGGACTCAAATTCATGACCCTGAGATCAAGAGTTGCCTGCTCTACAGACGAAGCCAGCCAGGTGCCCCTGTTCTTTCTTGTATTTAATAAACTTACCACAATATGCATGTAATACTGACTTCTAAGCACCGTGTGAAAGGTACTTTAACTGAACTATCTCCAATTCTCCCAACACCATAAAGTAGGTCCTGTCTTGCCTTTGTAGATTTTTTCAAAAGGACACACAAAGGGGGTAACTAATACTCCAAGTCACATAGCTGGTAGAGTGGTGATCTCAACTCGACAGCCTGAATCTGGAGCCAGCTTTATGACTGGGCATTGGTGCCTTCCAAGGAAACTGTGCCGAATGATGAGCACCTCAAGTCCCAGCACGCTGGCCCTCCGAAGCCTTCCTAACTGAGGCTACAGACTCCAACAAGACTACTTCTTAGAGAAGGTGTCATCAAAGCCAAACTTTAAGAGAACAGGGCTTGGCACATAATACACACACAATAAATAGTTGACAAGTGACCCAGAATGGATGGTAGAATTTGGGTGAAGAAGGGCATTCCAAGCAGAATGAGTGTAAGGACTGTGTCTCAGCTGGAACTCAGGTTGGTTTTCTTCAGCATTCTGCTACAAGTTCAGGACCACCTTTCCTTTCAGTCTTAGAGTTGTCCTGGCATGTGGAAGGGGTGTCAACTTGGTCATCCAACTGGAACCAGGCAACATCTTTCCTGAGAGACCAGTCAAGTCTGAAGAGCTGGGACTCAATTATGGGACTCAAGAGCTGGGACTCAAGAGCAGACTCAATTATGAGCTAATGGTCATCACTGGGAGCCCACTTGCTCACCCTACTTGCCCAGACCTCCTGGGTAGTTTGTCTTAAAACTACTCAGGCACCACAAAGTGTAGGTCAGGTGACCATGGCGCCATGGTCTTTTCCCTCACCTTCCTGCTGCTATCAGGTGGGTGTGTGGGTGAAGGACTCAGCCCTGGGACTGACTGTCCAAAGCCTCAGGGAAAATGGTGGAAAATTTACCATTGCCATGTCGGAAAAAGTGATTTATCTAGGTCCTGAGATTTTCTTACCCTCCCACTTGAGCTTCATACTATATCTGGTATGCGCTTTTATTCCTGAATCTTAGTAGCTAAACTTTTTGGGCTTAACTAACCTACGGTCTCAAAAACGCTGGGCAGTTGCATTACCTGCCTACCTCCGTATAACTATAGCAATGGGCTGTGTACTTTTTTTGGAAATTAACATAAGTACCTCTTCAGCCAACTCCATTCATACAATCATAGAAGGAATACCAAGAAGAAGCCATCTGGGGACACCTGGAGGGCTTAGTCGGTTAAGCATCTGCCTTCTGCTCAGGTCATGATCCCAGAGTCCTGGGATGGAGCCCCATGTTGTACTCCCTGCTCAGAGGGGAGTCTGCTTCTCCCTCTGCCTCAGTCCCTCTCCCTCCTGGTGCTCTCTCTCTTGCTCACTCTCTCTGTCTCTCTCAAATAAATAAATAAAATCTTAAAAACAAACCTGAATGTAGGCATAGTAACACTAAGCATTTATAAATTTTTTATATTCGAATGTGGACCATAATTATTTTGACTCTCTTACTGAAATGTATTGAGATGTAAAACAAAATGTGAATTGAACTTCTCAGATTAAGTTCCATTAGTATTGTAAGTGTTCTCAAGTATTAATTATTAATGGACAGAATAAATAAGGTACTCTATTACCATAGAAAGCCTCAACCATTCAGACCCACATGCCCTCTGGAGGGTCTCTGTGTACTCCCAGAGGCAGCAGACTCCAGCTGGCAACCCTGTGCTCCAGGGCAACCAAAGCCCACTCTACTTCTTATAATAAATAGGTCTTGATGGGCCCATTAAACCCAGGGCCCAAGGTGCAAATATTTTCAACCCCCAAAATTGCTGCATACTCGGCTGGGAGGACTCCCTCAAGCACGTACTAATGGTACCCTTATTACACTTAATGCAAATGAAAGCTAATCTCTTCAAATCATCAAATATCCAGTCAGTGTTCAAATTTTCCTTTTTGTTTCCTGTTGGATGTTCTCTTCTGTGTTTGAGTTAGGATCCCAACACGCTGCATTGAGTTAGTAACAACTGATATTGTGGGGCCAAGGGCGGCCCCCCCCCCTCAGCAGGCCACTTTGTCATACTGATCATTTTATTTATTTTTATTTTTTTAAAGATTTTATTTATTTATTTGTTAGAGAGAGAGAGAGCGAGCACAGGCAGACAGAGAGGCAGGCAGAGGCAGAGGGAGAAGCAGGCTTCCCGCCGAGCAAGGAGCCCGATGTGGGACTCAATCCCAGGACGCTGGGATCATGACCTGAGCCGAAGACAGCCGCCTAACCAGCTGAGCCACCCAGGCGTCCCATACTGATCATTTTAAATAGAAGTCACTTAAGAGATAGCTGGTGCAAGCACCCTCAGACCTTCCTCTGTCCTCCTGAAATCAGGAAACAAATCTCCCATATGAAAGCTACTCTCCCTATGCTGAGTAGAAAGACATCCCCATCACCAGGGATAGGAACCTTAAAACTAAGAGAGCTGAGACACAAAACTTGTTAACTTTTTTCCTAATCGACTTCTGCCAAAATTCCACTTAAAATCTTTGCTGACTTGGGGGGCACCTGGGTGGCTCAGTTGGTAAAGTGTCTGCCTTTGGCTTAGGACATGATCCCGGTACACTCAGGTCATGAACCCGGGGTCCTGGAATCCAGCCACACGTCATGCTTCCTACTCAGCAGAGAGGCACCTTCTCCCTCTCCCTCTGCTGCTCCCCCGCTTGTGCTCTTTCTCTCTGTCTCTCTCTGTTATAAGTAAATTATTTAAAAAAAAACTTTACTAACTAAAAAATCTTTACTAACAGGAGCTGCATGGCCAGCTTGGTGGGTAGAGCCCACAACGCTCTATCTCAGGGCTGTAAGTTCAAGCCCTGTATTGGAAGTGGAACCTGATGAAGACTATTTGGAAAGCAGGCTTGCCAGGATGAGGCCACCCCGCTGCCACCAAGAGGAAACCACCTTTTAAAATATATATATTTTATTTATTTATTTGACAGAGAGAGAGAGATCACAAGTAGGCAGAGAGAGAGTGGGGGGAAAGCAGGCTTCCTGCTGAGGAGAGACCCCGATGCGGGGCTCGATCCCAGGACACTGAGACCTCGAGACCCTGAAACCATGACCTGAGCCAAAGGCAGAGGCTTAACACACTGAGCCACCCAGGCGCCCCAGGGAAACCACCTTTATTTATTTATTTAAAAAGATAAACACTCTTTTTTTTTTTTTAAGATTTTATTTATTCATTTGACAGAGAGAGATCACAAGTAGGCAGACAGGCTCCCTGATGAGCAGAGATTTTTTTTTCCCCCAGGACTCTGAGATCATGACCTGACCTAAAGGCAGAGGCTTAAGCCACTGAGCCACCCAGGGGCCCGGGAAACCACCTTTAAACGGATTTGACAGCACCCTGGAAGGAGCCCTCCCCGATTTCCCACATGATAGGTGGGTGACAAAAACCTGATTGGGTGACAGGTGGAGGAGGCTTCCTTAGAGTAAAACAGCCCGCTAAGGAGCCCATACAAACTCCTAGACTTAGAAACTGATGCAACCCACTAGGGTACCCTCCCGCTTCAGGAGTTTTGTACTGACACTTGGCCACCGCTCAGGGAACCTTGCTTTGCTGTCTGGCCTCCCTCTTCATTCTTCGAAGCCACCTGACAAAGAACTGTGGGCATCGAGGGAAAAAAAAATCCCGTAACAGAACCCACTCGAAAAAAATCCTTAGTAATTAAAGCTCTCAGGCATCCGTTTTCTCTATCCTATCAATTCCTTACAAATGTATTGCCTTTATGTCTAAAAAAGTATAAAAACTGCCTGTCACAATCATTTCCCCCATCCAAGTACTAACCAGGCCCGACCCTGCTTAGCTTCCGAGATCAGACAAGATCGGGCGCGTTCAGGGTGATATGGCCGTAGACTGTCACAATCATTTCTTTAGGTTTTGTTTCATTATTGGGCCTCTGTGCATACAGAATGAAACAGGCCCTTTCTCCTGCTGACCTCTCTCACCTAAACCAAATTCTTAGTCCAGCAGGAAGATCTTGAAGGACAGAGGAAGAATTGTTCTTTCCTACAATATGTTGTTTAAGTCCCTTATTTGTTTGTTTTTTCCTGAACAAATGAAATCTACCAAAAAAGATATATACTAAATTATTATTATTTAGTCTATTTATTATTATTTATTATAAAAATACCAAATTATTTCATATTTTAAAATAATACTGTCTGCTTATTTTTTTACTTAAAATTTTTAATTTTAATTTTTTTAAAAAGATCTTATTTATTTATTTGACAGAGACAGAGATGACAAGGCAGAGAGGCAGGCAGAGAGAGAGGGGGAAGCAGGCTCCCTGCTGAGCAGAGAGCCCTGATGCGGGGCTTGATCCCAGGACCCTGAGATAGTGACCCGAGTTGACAGCAGATGCTTAACCCATCGAACCAACCAGGCAACCCCCAATTTTTTTTTTAATTTTTAAAATTTAAATTCAACTAATTGACATATAGTATTTTACTCAAAGGTAGGACCCGAGGATTGTTTAAGTCTCTTTTAATGATTTAAAGATTGAGATTTAATATTTGCTCCGTACCCCTTTCTTTTCCCTTGGATATTTGTTCAAGAAACGAGGCCCTTTGTCCTGCATGGTTTCCAGCACTCTGAATATCACTGATCTCCTCGCTACCATGTCACCTAGCCCACATCTCCAGCTCTTGGATTTGCCCTCAACTGCCATTCACGTTCACGCTTTTTTTTTCCTGGCACTTGAATGCCCTGTTTAATTTTATTGTTTTCCATTTGAGTGATTTTATTAATAATGCCAGAGAGGCAGAAGGAATTTTAAAAAAAGACTACATACTGTGAAAAATTGACATGCCTGGCACCATTTAAAAATGTGGTGACAGGGTCACCTGGGTGGCTCAGTCGTTAAGCATCTGCCTTCCACTCAGGTCATTGTTGGGTCCATAATCAAAGGAGGGAGACTGATACAAAGTGAAGGTCAAGCAAAGCTTTATTTCGCGCCAAGCATCAAGTATCAAACTGACGGCCAGTGCCCTCTCTTAAAAAGAGAGGCGACCCCTCTCTGCCTTACAGATTGGCTTTTAAGGGCAAAGGCCATGTGGTTGGGCCTGGCCATGCACAGGTGGCCAATGACACAGAGGAAACTGCACAGTCAGGCTAGGTCACACATAAGTGACCGATTGAACTACAATTTACCCTATAATAGACATTTGAATTAGCCTATCACCTTGGTCAGAACTGGCACCCAAAAGGCTCCCAAAGGGCAGGGCCCATACTCCTTGGTAGCTAGGGAGACAGTATGCACGCCCCCACTGATTGGATACCTCCACCTGGCCTGACCCACCCTTGTATTTGGGCTTTGTTACCTGGGACTGGTTTCCGGGACTTGTTTTTAAGTAAGTACCCTGGGGGGTGGGGGGGACAGGGTCTGTTTGAGTTTTACTGCATAAACAACAAAATGGCTATTCAACTGAAATGGAGCCATTTTGGCAAAATAGGCTCTTACAGTCATGATCCCAGAGTTCTGGGATCATGTTCTGCTTCTCCCTCTCCCTCTCCCACTGCTTATGTACCCCTCTCTCACCATCTGCCAAATAAATAAAGTCTTTAAGAAAAAAAAAGTATGGAGAAAGAGGCCACAGTAGAGAAATAGCTTGCCCCGGTTTCGTGTACCTGGGCCCAAACCTGTGGACTGGGCAGGATAGCCATTGTTTCAAGCAACTGTTTGAGAAGTTAGCAGAACAGACATCCTGATCAGCAGTCTGCTGGTTGTGGACTCTCTGAGATAGAATTAGCAGTCAGGGAGCGCCTGGGTGGCTCAGTGGGTTAAGTCTCTGCCTTCAGCTCAGGTCATGATCTCAGGGTCCTGGGATTGAGCCCCGCACCTGGCTCTCTGCTTAGCAGGGAGCCTGCTTCTCCCTCTCTCTCTACCTGCCTCTCTGCCTACCTGTGATGTATCTCTCTGTCAAATAAATAAAATAAAATAAAAAAGAAAGAAAAGAATTAGTGGTCAATGTATAACCTGGAGGTGCTTAGCTGTTAAAATATCCAGACAAAATCTTTTCTTTTTTTCTTTTCTTCAACTCAGGTCATTGCCCTCTCCCCTCTCCCTTGCTTTCACCCCACAAGCAGGACGCTATTTGCACATTTACCTAAATCTGTGCTCCCCCTATTGCAATTCTTGGATCCCAGTATAAGCACTCCTTTGCCTCTCGTGGAGGTGGAGGGTCTTTATTTTGAGGTTGAAAGTTCCTTCATGTATGCCACACACCTGGGCAGTACCAGGTGTGGGGGCTTCGTTGTTTATGAACTGTATAACCTTGACCAAGTCAGCCTCCATCTGGACCCTGAAAGTCAGGCCTGGGGAGCCCAACCCCCTAAACCCCTGAATCTGGAGCTCAGGATAGTTCCCTGAGCTGTGTGGCCCACCCTTCATAATTCTGGAGATAGCCCACCCCGGAGCCTGATTTAGCAAGTCTGCTCACTCACTCATTCCCTCTTTGCATAGGAGGGCCCAACACATACTAGTCACAAGTCTGGGTACAGTAGATAAATCAGTGAGCAAGAAAGGTAAGATTTTTGCCCTACTACGGTTATATTCTGTATTCTAGTGGGGAAATGGAAAAAAGACATTCCCAAAAAAACACAAAATTGAGTTGAATGGATACGTTCAGGTTCTAAAAACTGGGGGAAAAAGAGGGTGATAAGATAAGGTGTGGGACTCCTTCAGAAAGGGTTCTGGGAGGCCTCTTGGAGGAATTATCATGTGACCTGAGACCTATGCAGGAAAATAAGTCAAAAAGAAGTGGAAAAGAAGCAGGTTGTGAAAGAACGGGAAACCTAATTCACAAAGGCAAGAGCTAGTGCAAAGGCCCTGAGGCAAGAATTTAGAATGTTTTAAAAAGATCATTTCTGTGACAGGGAGAACTAAGACAAAGTTAAAGAGGGAATCAGAATGGGATGAACTGTTACAATTTTACTCTGCCTGAAAGGGGAAATGACTCAAAGGGATTCTATGGAGAAGGACTGCAGGCAGGCCAGAGTGGAGGCCAGGAGACCAGCAAGAAATGGCGGGCTCCGACTGCGCTGAAGCCATGGAGAGCGAGAGAAGTAGACAACTACTGAGGTTTGGACATGACTGAGTATGGGAATTGAAAAAAACAGAGGAATTGAGAACGGCCTCTGGGTTACCGCCAGAATAAAGTAGGCAATTAGTGTTGACTTTATCGAGATGTGAGCCAGGATTCAGGGCTGGTGCGGGTGACACCGGGAAGGGGATTGGTTGAGGTAGGGTTGGGGAAGGATAGGGTGGGGCGGGGGGCTGGGTCACGTGGGGGTTATGGTGGGGATGGGGTGGGGTGAGGTGGAGTAGGGTGGGGTGGGGCACGTTCAGCCCGAGGGTAGGAGGAATCGGAGCTGGGGGCTGGGGCACAGGGGGCTTCCAGCAACAGGAAGTCGGCAGGTGCTTCAGGACTGGTGGAGATTTCCAGGGGAGGGGCGAGGGCATGTAGGTTGCGAGGGGATTGGACCAGAAGCTTTGGAACTCCGCCAGGGGAGGGGAGGAACCAGCAAAAACTTGCTGCAGCCATCCTTCCTCCTGCCTTGGAGCTCGAGTGCGTCCTCAGGTTGCCTCTCTTCTCTAGGTAAGGCTGGCGCAATTGTGGGGGATAGTGGGCACCGCTGGGGCCCTTTCACTTGGCTACATGGTTGTTACTGAGGGACTGGTGAGAGAGCCACCTTCCTGAGCGTCCACTCCGCGGGAAATAGGGACATTAAAGTAGCAGTGCCAGGGGCGCCTCGTTGTTGCAGTCAGAAGAGCATGAGACTCTTGATAGGAGGTTGTGAGTTCGAGCCCCACATTGGGTGTAGAGATTATTTTAAAAATACTGATAAAGAAAAAGTGAAATAGCAGTGCCAGGGGGAGAAAATGAAGTCAATGAAAGGAGGCAGTATTTAAGTGCTGCCTTTAAAAGAAGGGTGGGGGAGGTGAGATTTTCCACGGTGTCTTTGGACACCGTGCTTTGGCGTCATGGACTCCACGAGCGCTTTGGAGCCAGGCGGACCTGGGGGTTCAGTCTGTCTCCATTTCCTAGATCCGAGGTCTTGAACCTCATTTCCAACCCGTCTTCACAGAATTCCCCATAAACTGGAAGGGAATTGACTGGAAGGTAGTGCCTTTGCATCTCCTTCGGTGTTAGAAATGAATTATTTTTCAAACGACAAATGGAATATACGTTTACTGCCAAAAGTAGACCCCAGCTAGCACAAAGAAACCACCGTCTTATCTTCTCAGTTGGGGCCCTAGTTCTTTCCCTTCCCTGCAGCCCTCCCCTTACCTCTACTCCCAGACTCTACATTAATAACTTCGTGTCTTAGCATAATTACTCCTGTGATCCTATCAGTGTAAGCAAACACAGCTAGAGAAGAGCCTTTTCTCCCTATGTATATTAAACCTTATTTTTATTATTTATCTGAGAGAGAACAAGACGGGAGAGGGAGAAGCGGACTCCCGGCTCAGCAGGGAACCCCATGCGGGAGTCCCTCTAAAACTCTGGGATCATGACCTCAGCCGAAGTCAGGCGCTTAACCAACTGAGCCACCCAGGTGCCCCTAAACCTTTTAAATAATGCATTGTGGACTTTGCTTGAACTCTAGGCACTGAGACAGCTGTGGGGAAGACCTAGTCCTGTTCTGCAGAGAACTTTCTTCCAGGTGAACCGCCTTCATTGGGTAAGCAGCTGAGACTTGGTCGTTGAGGGGCTGGGCGGGAGGTGGGGGGGGGGGGGGGGGGGAGGGGGAGGCCAGGGTTCCTGCTTGTTGAGTTGAGTAAATTTGCAATTGACCTTTGGACCCAGGAGCTGGGAGTTGAGTAGCAGGTAGTACGGGCAGGGAATCCTTGGCCTGGGGCTCTCGAGGAATCCCAGATTTTGTCACCGCTGGAAATCATGGGTATTTCACAAAACAGTTGTTGCAGGTAACGGTGAAATACTTTTACCCTCGTTATGTCAAATTAAAAGTAGTTTAGACCTACCCCCTCGGTTTTGTTAAATAGGTTAAAAAGATCACATAGTGTGTATCTCAAATGTATTTTGATCACTGTCAAATGCTGAATTCCTGTTGGAGATGAATGAAAATAAATCTGCGGTCTCTTTCCCACCCAATATCCCAGATGTCCCGAAGTTCTAGCCACTCTGGCTTCTGGCTTCAGAATCCCTAATCAGGGAGGGAAACGATTCGGCAGGACTGAGGCAGGGGCCGATTTGGACGGCCATCAGAAGGGTTAGTTAAGCGTAGGAAAATATGGGAGGCCTTTAATCCGTGAGCCACGAGTGTGGGTTTATCTTTTAATGAACTTGAACTAATAGACCACAGGAGGGCACTGTCCCGGAACTGGAACCTGTTAGGGCGAGAAATCTTCAACAATTCACACACCCTAGGCCATGGGTAGGGGGAGGGTGAATAAATTTTCCCTAAACCTCTGAGCAGCCATCAGCTTGTTTTGGTTTGCCTGTCCTTGGCGGGGACTGCTTTTTCATATGTTTATTATCTACTTGCATTTCCTTTGTGGTTGAGTTTTCAAAATGGGCAGCCAGTTACTTCTTTGTGTGTGTGGGGTTGGGTCTGGCCACCCTCCCCCCGCCCCATGAATTTGCTGGTGGTATTGTGGAATTTCTTTCCGCTAGAAAAAGAAGAGTTAATATTCCCCACGCCATTCTCCGTGGCCACCCAAAGTTTGGTTTGCCATTTCTTTACCACGTATGGTGTCAGGTTTTTTTCTGGGTGCAGAGAACAAATTAAGAACAAATGTAGAACTTTCTCTAAATGGCATTATACTTTAACCAGTTTAATTACCCAAGAGGTTCTGATAATTCCCAGTGCCTTTTTCAGGGTGGAGAGGGCAGATAATTTGCCCCAGCAGCGGCTATAATCTGCTTTTTAAAAAATTAGAAGCAAAATAAGTTAATAAAATCAGAAATCAATAAAAATAACAACCACTAGAATCTATTCTGATGTACATTTTCCTGATTCGTAAAATTGAGCCTACTTTCATGTTTAGTGTTCATTCTCGTTTCCGTTGGTTTTGTGCACATTTACAAAAATGAGATTATACTATTGGTTTTCGGCAGCTTGTTTTTTTCTTGTTAATGGATCAAGGACACTCAAGCCGTATGGGTTGTGTCTCTAAATACACTCTGATGGCTGCTTAGAGTTGCGCAGAGTGGTTTAGACCTCCATTGGTTCAATCTTAACTAAACAGTATTGCTCTCTGGGCTCTCGTCACAAAAAGCACAATGCTGGACTTTTGCCTTTGTATTCTTAAGTACAAGTGGTTTTATTCCTGGTGCATATTCTCAAGGGGAGAGTTACTATGTAATATATCTGATTGTCACAGGTTTTCCAATTTCCTGGAAGGTTGTAACCAATCCCACTCCAGATAGGCAAAGTGATCCTTAAAAAAAAAAAAAAAAAAATCCTACTTCCAGGTTCGGGCAAATTTTCATGTTTGGTATTACTTTGCATTCCCCTCCCCCCCTAATTTTAGCTTACTATATAAGCCTCTAACATAAGAAATATTAATGATTTTTTATGGTGGTTTAGACTGTTATTCCCTCTTCTGAGGATTACTTACCTGCTTTAGCTTTTTTTTCTTCTGTTTTAGCTTTCTTGCAGTTCAGAACTATTTAATGAAAATTGTTCCGTATAGTTCAGTGGAAACTTCCCGGATATGGAACTGTTGAGTGTTGTATTGATTTTTCTTTGTAATACTGATCTGAGGAGGGTTTTGTGTTTTTACTTGGTGGATCAATATTTGATTATTTGAAAGTTTTGTTTTTTTTTTTTTTAAAGTAATCTCTACACCCTCCATGGGGCTCAAACTCATAACTGGGAGATCAAGAGGCACTTGTTCCACCGACTGAGCCAGACAGACACCCCTGATTATTTAAAAGTTTGGCTAGGATACTATTTCTTTTCTTTAGCTTTTTTAATACCATACGTTTGCAAACCAGCTTTTAAAAATCCTTGTACTGGATCATTTCTCATGCTTAATTTTTTACTTTGTAATTTTTTTCTCTTCAAAGGAAAAATCTTACTTGGCTTTTGATTTTATTTTATTTATTTTATTTTTTTAATTTATTTGTCAGAGAGCACAGGAGTGAGCACAGGCAGACAGAGTCAGGCAGAGGCAGAGGGAGAAGCAGGCTCCCCGCTGAGCAAGGAGCCCCATGTGGGACTCAATCCCAGGACGCTGGGATCATGACCTGAGCCGAAGGCAGCCACTTAACCAACTGAGCCACCCAGGCATCCCTTGATTTTATTTTTTACACTTTAAATTTCTACTGTTATCTCAACCTTTTGTCTAAACTTTTCTTGGTTTTGACTTAGCCACGCTGTTTGGGGTATAGATACTTCTCTGTTCGCTTCATCTACTCCTTTTCCCTTTTTTGCTGAAGTATTTTATTTAAAGATTGTATTTATTTGTCAGTGTGAGTAGGCGGAGGGAGAAAGCAGGCTCCCTGCTTAGCAAGTACGGGGAGGCGGTGCTCTTCCCAGGGTCCTGGGACCACAACCCCAGCAGAAAGGCAGACACTTAACCTGACTGAGCCACTGAGGCATCCCTGATGAAGTATTTTAAAGGAAATTCTACTAGACATGTTATTTTACCTTTAAAAACTTGAGTATTGTGACTGTACTACTAACTCACGGTGAACATTGTAAGGTAGATAATAGTTGAATCCCTGTCTGTACACCTGAACTACCATAATATTGTCAACTATGCTTCAGTTTAAAAAGTTAGGTATTGGGGTGCTTGGGTGGCTCGGGGGGTTAAAGCCTCTGCCTTCGGCTCAGGTCATGATCCCGGGATCCTGGCATCGAGCCCAGCATCAGGCTCTCTGCTGGGCAGGGAGCCTGCTTCTCTCTCTCTCTCTGCCTGCCTCTCTGCTTACTTGTGATCTCTGTCTGCTAAATAAATAAATAAAATATAAAAAAAAAATAAAAACAGGTATTATAAGAAAAAACAAAAATCAGACCAGTTCATCAGTTCAAGAAGTAGGTTGCATCCTGTCTAGCAAATAGAGGGGAGGGCCAAAGCTCTGCAGAAAGGGAAAGGTTTTTAAAGGCAGGACAAGGAAGTCCTAAATTTACAGAAGAAGGATTAGGTCCGGGGCACCTGGGTGGCTCAATCCCCTCCTGGGCTCCCTGCTCAGCAGGGAGCCTGCTTCTCCCTCCACCTGCTTATGTTCCCTCTTGCTGTCTCTGTCAAATAAATATATATAGAAATAAATAAATAGTTTTAAAAAACGGATTATTAGTTCAGGTTCCCTTCATCTGGGGACAAAAGGTTTTTGTGGGTTTTTTTTTAAAGATTTTCTTTATTTATTTGACAGAGATTGCAGAGAGGCAGGCAGAGAAAGAGAGGGGGAATCAGGCTCCCCACTGAGCAGAGAGCCCAATGCGGGGCTCAATCCCAGGACCCTGAGATCATGACCTGAGCCAAAGGCAAAGGCTTTAACCCATTGAGCCACCCAGGGGCCCTGCAGCTATTTATTTACCCTGTTCTCCTTCCATCAAGTTCCTTAATTCTGTTAACGGGGATGTAATTTTTCTTTTCATACCTGCAAGTTAAAGCAGCTGGGGGCTTGGCAGCAGTGATGAATCTGTAGGGGGTACAGTTGTTAGTGTATCAGCTGTAAACTCACCTGGTTAAAACTTTAAAACCTGCCTGACGTTGCAGAGGAAAACATTCAGGAACAGGTTTTCCAGCTGTTGTCCAAAGTGAGTGTGTTGTGCATACCCACTTCCCATCCCTGTTAACTAAGGGATGAGGAAAGGAGGTGGTCTCTCCCTCTCCACCATGCAGGGTCAGGACCCTAGTAGGAAGAATCTAAGTGAGTCTCCTCAAGCAAAGGTAAAGGGGCTTTTGTGAGGTGGGAGTAGGCATGGGTTTTAGTTATTCTGTTTTCCTCAGGGTATGCCTTAATATTTGCATTCTGGAAAGTAATAATTCTGATCTGAATTGACTTGAGAGCTGGGTAGGTTTTTGTTTTTTAAGATTTATTTTAATTTAGGGGCACCTGTGTGGCTCAGTTGTTGGGCATCTGCCTTTGGCTCAGGTCATGATCCTGGGGTTGAGCCCCAGCTTCGGGCTCCCTGCTCAGCGGGGAGCCTGCTTGTGTTTCCTCTCTCACTCTCTCTCTCTGTCAAATAAATAGATACAATCTTCAAAAAGAAAAACTTATTTTATTTATTCAAGAGGGAGAGGGCCTGTGTTAAGAGGGGGAGGGAGGAGCAGAGGAAGAGAATCCTAAGCAGACACCCCACTGAGAGCAGAGCTCCACACCCCCTCAGATCATGACCTGAGCCAAAATCAAGAGTCAGACACTTAACCAACTGAACCACCAGGTGTCCCGAGAACTGGTCTTAAGAGATTAAGGTCTCAATGTTAAATCTCTCTGCAATAAAAAAGGGGGAGGACCTTCTCTTTCCAGTTTGTGTAAGATTTCATCCAAATCACCTAAAACTTTGAAAATTTGGTATGGTACACTCTTTTTAAATAATGTCTATTTTCTTGTAATCTGTTTAATCCTCAGAGAGAACATAGGAAGCAAAGTTAATAGTATAGGATACTGGCCAATTTCCATCAGTCTTTTTAATCAGTCTACTGTTTGGTTGATTATGGCATTCAAAGCTTACTTGAATCAGGTTTTAATGTATGAATTTTGAATTCTGGTTTTTTTTTTTTGGTATGCATATACACATATACCCATCTTGTTACTTTTAAATTGTGGAGTACTTCTACTGTAATTTACTTCATAACCACATATTCTTGATTACTGTACTTCCCAAAAGAATTCTCAGTAAATGATTTTTCTTTTTTTTATTTCAGATGATAAATATATTTTAAAGATTATTGAGTTTTGGAGGAGTCTAGCAGACCTCCAAGAACAAAAATTACTCTTCAGGATAATAAAATAAAACAACATTTCCACAATGTCCATTGTGGAGTCAGAAATTGCTAGACTTGAAAAGAAACAGGAAAATAGCACCCACAGGGAAAGAATTCAGTTGATAGAAACTGACCAGGAGATGGCTCAGGTATTAGATTTAAAATGCAAAGACATGTCAGCAGTTATGCTGATGAAGTTTAAAGGCCTGATGGAACATCTGGACTTAATGGTTGATGAGATAAGGGAATCCCTTAAGAGGGACCTAAAGGAAATGTTAGGAGTAGAAAGTAAAATGCCTGAAGTGAACAATATAAATAACTCCAGTACCAAAAAGGAGTTGCAACAAATAAAAGGTTTAGCCACACAAAAAACAGGGTTGATAGAGAAGATAGTAGGAGCAAACTCTGAAATAGTTGAAGCTACTGAAAAGTTGAGTTCTAAAAGAAAAGAAGTAAATGAGCTGAGTAGCAAATTAGACAAAGCTGAAGAGTATAGTACGGACCAAGGTAAGGAATTGCCCTGTGAAATATCACAAAATGACAAAGTCATGGGAAGTGTGGAAGAAGCCATAAGCAATCTAGACAATAATTGCAAAGAATGTAGCATCCATATGGAAGTAACAACAAAAGAGATTGGAGAGGATGAACTGGTCAAAGAAAAAGTCCCTCAGAACTCAGAGAATAAAGAGAAAATTCTAAAAACCTCCAGAGAAGATGGAGCAGTACTCACGTTAGCAGCAGACTTTTCATCAGCAACACTGGACGTTAGTAAGCAATGGAGTAACGTCTTCAGCATTCTGAGGGAAAATTATTTTGAACCTAAAGTTCTATGCCAAGTTAAATTAATATTTAAGTGTGATGATGAAGTAAGGACCTTTGCAGATATGCAAAGTCTCAGCAGTTTTACTAGCCAGAAACCATTTCTGAACGAATTACTTAAAGATGTACTCCCACAAAAGGAAAAAATAAAGAAAGGAAGAAGGTACGGGATTCAAGAAAAAGTGGTAAGTGTACAGATCTGTGGAGCTTATGTATAGAGAATAAGTAGTGGTAAAGTTATTCCTAAGGTTAAACCAACTTAAGAAATAATTACTTAAAAGTAATGACTTAAAGGCTTTTTTCTTTTAATGGGTGGTGTTGGCAGCTTGGAAGAAGTGAGATTTGAGTTGAGAAGAGATTGTACATGTTCATTACAGACATTGAAAGAAAAACATACAGGTTATGTATTTTAAGGGTAATTACTGGGTAGTAGCTTCTTTATTTTTTATTTTTCTTGATTTATTTTGTAAGATTAACTTAATTGACAGATCACAAGTAGGCAAAGAGGCAGGCAGAGAGAGAGGGAAGCAGGCTCCCTGCTGAGCAGAGTGCAATGCGAGGCTCCATCCCAGGACCCTGAGATCATGACCTGAGCTGAAGGCAGAGGCTTAACCCACTGAGCCACCCAGGTGGCCTGGATAGTAGCCTTTTTTTTTTTTAAGATTTTTTTTATTTATTTATGAGAGAGAGAGCACAGGCAGAGAGGCAGGCAGAGGCAGAGGGAGAAAAGCAGGCTCCCTGCTGAGCAAGGAGCCCAATGTGGGACTCGATCCCAGGATGCTGGGATCATGACCTGAGCCGAAGGCAGCTGCCCAACCAACTGAGCCACCCAGGCCCAGGCGTCCCTGGATAGTAGCTTTTAAATCATTAAAAGGGAAAAACAGAAACAAGTGAGTAAATTCAAAGCCCTCATTATAAATTGGATTATAAAAAATTAACAAGTATGTTGAACTTCAGTCTATAAAGTAGTCCTGGTAAGTCTTCATTAGCAATCAGAAATGCAAATAAACCTGTCTTACTGATGCCTATTCAGGTGTTCATTAATGTTAATATGTAGCTGTTACTCATTTCATGTAAGATTTTTACTTTTACATCATATTAGATGATAATTTTGTTTCTTTCATCATATTAGGTTATGTTCCCATGTATTTGATTTCATTGAAAACACTTCAGGTTAATTTCTGAATATTTTATGTGATTGCAATATTAAAAGGTAATTCCTGTGGTATATTGTAGAGATTCTCTTGTCTCTCATCTTGGATGTGTGTCTATTTCTTATTTTTGTCTGTGGTGTAAGGTAGTAGTCTAGTTTCCTTTGCATGTGACTGTCCAGTTTTCCTAGCACCATTTATCGAGGGGACTGTTCCCATTCCATATTCTAGGCTCCTTTTTCCATAAAGTAGTTGAGCACCTATGCCTCAGTTTTTTTCTGAGTTTTTTATTCTGTTTACATTGATTTATGTCTGTTTTTGTGACTTCATTATGACTTCATAATACCATGCTGTTTTGATTACTATAGCTTTGTACTATGGTGTGAAATCAGGCTGTGATGCCTCCCGCCTTACTCCGTTTCAAGGCTGCATTGGGTATTTGGGGTCTTTTGTGGTTCCATACAAATTTTAGGATTGTTCTTTTCCTGTGAAAAATGCCATTGGAATTTTGGTAGAGATTGCACTGAATCTGCAGATTGCCTTGGGTAGTACAGACATTCTAACAGCATTAACTCTGCCAATTCATGTGTAGAATATCTCCATTTATTTGTATCCTCAGAGACCTGTATTGTAACCCAGTTTTTTTGATGGCTTCTCAAGAACACCTAATTCCCCTGCCATCCCAACATTTTGAAGTGTAGCATCTTTGCAAAATGACAGTCTAGAATTAGGAAATATACTTGGATCAACAATTTCTTTGAGAATCACCATTTAATCTCAAATTAACTATTCCCTGGTCATGTACACAGATGAGCACCCAACCTGTCTTGGATGTTCTAGGGAGGTGGGAAGATAAATAATGACCAGCCATCCCTAAATAGGGAAGATTCTGTAATAGAGGGAGCATTAAGTGAAAAGCTAGAGTTGGGGCGCCTGGGTGGCTCAGTGGGTTAAAACCTCTGCCTTCAGCTCAGGGTGGGATCAAGCCCCGAATTGGGCTCTCTGCTCGGTGGGGAGCCTGCTTCCTCCTCTCTCTCTGCCTGCCTCTCTGCCTACTTGTGATCTCTGTCAAATAAATAAAATCTTTAAAAAAAAAAAAAAAAGCTAGAGTCAAGGACAGGGTTTCAAGGAATATTAATGAGCCAACTTTTATTACAGATACTGTCTCGAGCTCCGTACCTAGGTTGTCCTATTTAACCCTCAACGATCTGAAGTAGATGCTTTTCTAGAGAGCAAGTTGATGTAGCAAATGGGACAGCTGGGTTTGTAGGCTCCATACCCAAAGTGGGGCTTGAACTCATGATCCTGAGATTGAGAGTCATGTGCTTGGCCACCTGTGCCAGCCAGGCGTCCCTGAACAAAGTAATCTTAAATTGAGCCTGTACTCCTAACCAAAACATTGCTTTCCTTTTGAGTAATATGGCTGTAGCTTGAACTACCAGTGGGATATTTTAAGAAATGTTAGATTACTTTTTGTTTCCTTCGGAGGGAAAGTAAATGGGAGTTTTCAGGTAGTGTCTCTGAAGTTAAAGAAGTCTCTCTACTTCAGGGTCCTGCATGTAATCAGACATTCACTAACACAAGTTCTTAAGAGTCAGTGTTCAGAATATAGAAGGAACACACTAAATGTTAGGACATGGATATTTGCAGGTGCTGCACAGATAGCAGGTGTGATGGGGTAATCACAGGGGAAACTTGACTTGTTTGGGTTTCTAGGCATTCAAGAACAAATAATACTTAATTTAATTTCGTAGATATTTGGTAATTGTTAAAATATGTAGTCAGATTAAACTGAGAGTGAAAGGTTTAATTCCTTTAAAAGACACATGATACAAAGTTCTTTTTTCCTTTCAGGAGAAAACTCTGCTAGATTCAAAGCATGGAGCTGAGAAGGAAGCCAGTGATGGTTTGAGCTTTCTATTTGTTAAAGAGGTAAAGGTTGCAGAGCCAGAGGGGGTAAAGAACTTAGAGACACAGGAAGAAGAGGCTTCAGAGTTAGATGAGGAAGAAGAGTCTTCAGGCCTGGAGGAGGAGGAGGAGGAGGAGGATGAAGAATCTTCAGAGCTGGAGGAAGAGGACGAAGAGACTTCAGGGTTGGAGGAGGAGGGAGAAGAAGCTTCAGTATTATGTGAGAAACAGGATTCAGCCTTTCAGCATCATTCTGTGGTAAACACAAAATGTGGAGCTGAAGAAAAAAACAGTAATGGCTTGGAGGTTGTTTCAATTAAAGAGGTAGAAGATTCTGAGCCAGAGGAAGAAGGTTCAGAGTGGGAAATGGAAGTAGTCTTATCATGGGAGGAAGGAGAGGACTCAGAAGTAGAAAGTGTAAAGACTGCCTCCCAGATAGAGAAAAAAGAGGCTTCAGATGGACTTAATGAAATTGCCTATGATTATTTGGCTCAGGACTTTGAGAAGAAAAAATTAGTGAAACACCAGATGGTACAAAAAACCCAGAATAAAGAGGAAATGGCTGTACCGAAAAACCAAGGAGTTGGGACAGTCTGTCCCACCTTGACTTTGGCCTCTCCCTCAGAATCACTAGAGATAAGTTCTGTTAAGCAGAAAAGGCATTTAAGTACAAATTTGAGTACTCCAACAGGAATCACCAAGTTTTTAAGGAAAACTGAAAAAGAGCGACACAAAACTCGGCTGACAGATAAGCGAACATCTAAAGAAACAGACTTAATACAAGAAACAAAAGAAAACTTTAGAAGAAATGTAATTAACAGCTTCAGAGAGCTACAGGAGGAAGTTGTAAATATAAAAAATTACCTTCCAGAGGTCTTGGGAGTAAAAAACACAATAGTTGTTCTGAATAGCAGAATAGATACTCTTGAAGAGAGAATGGACAATCTAGAGGACCGTATTGAAGAATTCTCTAAGGATACAGTGCAAATGGCCAAACAGATAATAAATAAAGAAAGGTCAAGAGACATAGAGGATAGATCCAGAAGTTCCAACATCCGTTTGATAGGAATTCCAGAAAAAAGTAATAAAGAGAATGGAGCAGAGGAAATAATTAAGGAAATCATAGAAGAAAACTTTCCAGAGCTAAAGGATTCAAGTCTTGAGGTTGTTAGTGCTTACCGAATACCTAGTAAGATTGATGAGAAGAGACTCACTCCTAGACATATCTTGGTGAAATTTGGGAATTCCAGTGATAAAGAAAAGATCCTCAAGGCTTCCAGAAAAAGAGAAATAACCTATAGAGGAACAAGAATCAGATTGACTGCAGACTTATCATTAGATACTCTAGATGCTAGAAGTCAGTGGAGCAATGTCATAAAAGTTCTGCAGGCAAAAGGCTTTACACCTAGAATCCTATACCCAGCCAAACTTGCATTTGATTTTGAAGGGAAAACAAAGACATTTTTTGATACTGAAGAATTAACAAAGTTTGTTTCTTCCGTGCCCTCTTTGAAAGAATTACTGGAGGATATACTTTAATAATCTAGGAGATCTATAAACGTTTACACACAATATATATTACCTTCCTCCCACAGCAAGCATCAAAAAGGAAAGCAAAATTACATGTCTCATTTCTACCCAGGAGGATGGACTGTGAATAGTATACTTGGGGAGTAGGTGAAAGGAAGGTTACAGATACTACTTAAATGTTGTACAAGTTAAAGGTTGTTTTAAAATTAGTGTTAATCACTGTAGCTTTTGCAGGAGTAGGCTTTATACACCACTGGGGAAAAGGAGGGAATTTGTCATAACCATAGACAGGGAGAGGTGGGGTGAATTAATAGAAAAATGGAAAAAGATTGCAAGATACGTTAATGCAGAAGTTGAACTTCAAACACAAGAAGGTATTCAGTTTTAGATTATCATGATGTGAATCTTGAATCTTTGTATTAAACATTTTTTCCTTTGAATATGCTTCATTTGTTTGCCTCACATTTTCTAAATCATTTTGTCATTACATAGTTAATGTTTACATTTTATTGCATAAACCCATGGAGAGAACAAATTTAATGCTGGATGTTAATATATTCTCAGTCTAGAATAAAATAAATTGATTTGCAGTGTATAGATAAGAAAGGAAGAGGATGTGGTAACCATTTTATGGCTTTTGCTCCAAAGGCTTATTTAGCATATTTAATTTACAAAAAAAGTGTCCACTGCCCGACATTTGAAATCTGCTTTTCTCAGTTGAGTCTTTCATCTCTGACCTTCATGGACCTTTCTGCAAACTGAGTTACTTCAAATGCCCTTGCCTCAGTATCCCTAGCTTTGAGCTTGAACTCCTTGTAACCCCAGGAAAGTCACTAATGCCTCTTGAATCTCTAGTCCCTTCGTCTGTAACTGTGTTCATTCTCTCCTTACAGGTTTCTTGTAAAAATCTGCGAAATGAGATTTGTGCCCAGCATTAGAATCCTCAGTAGATGGGAAATCCCGGTTCCTCCTGACCAGTAGATTAAAATAAAGCTGGTTGCTGCCCTCCCAGTTGAATTTATTTTTAATCTACTCCCAGCATGGGGCTTGAATTTACAATCCCGACATAAAGAGTTGCATGCTCTACCAGCTGAGCCAGCCAGGTGTCCCCCAGTTGAATTTAGAATGAACACAACAGGAGGTTAAGTTGCACTGGGGATGCGTGGGTTAGAAAACTGAAAATACTAATCTTAGGTACTCGATTATATTTCTGCCCTCTTGGATTTCATTCCTATGTCTGGCTTACAGGCTTTTCCCCCCAGTTTTTCTTTTGTAAAAGTACTTTTACCCTTTGCTCTGCTTGTGAAATGATAAAAGGTGTTGAGATAGTACAGTCCCATGTACCTTTTACCCTTCCCCCAACAATAACATCTTATGTAACTAGAGTTGTTAGAAAGGAGGATTCTTGTTAGGTCCTTTGGAGGAAGCATAATCTGTCACTACCTTGATTTCCAACTTCTAGTCTCCATAATTGTTTTTGTTCCAGGCCACCTATTTGTCATACTTGTTATTGCAGCTCCAGGAAACTTAATATAATATTGTTTATGAACACTATTACGTCCAGGCACTGCTTTCTTCTAGACTAATCTAGACTGATAGTCTGTTTCTGTAGATGATTGTAGGAGGTCAGGCAACAATTCTGCTGATGCTGATAATACTTCTAGTGACCAGATTGAGACCAGATTGAGAGAAAGCCTGTCCTCCGTTACCCTCCAACATGGAAGCTTACATTGACCTACTCCTACACAGTCAAAACCCTTTTCTTGTGGCTTTTGCTTGGGGATAGTAGTGTTTAAGCTGCTTTCTCCTACGGTGTGAGAAAGGGTAAAGAATTTCTAGTGCACGTGTAGACAGCACTGTCCTTCAATTACTGCTATTTTAGTAAGTGTACAAAAT
The DNA here is from genome assembly GCA_003697995.1 of Taxidea taxus jeffersonii. Taxonomy (NCBI): domain Eukaryota; kingdom Metazoa; phylum Chordata; class Mammalia; order Carnivora; family Mustelidae; genus Taxidea; species Taxidea taxus. The sequence continues at coordinate 18,853 of ML110208.1, read as the reverse complement.
CTCATGTTTTCCCATTGCTCTTCCACTCATTTCTACATTCTCTCCTCTAGCATCCACCCACTAATATGAGTCATGTAAGTCCCCTGGGTATTTTTCTTCTAAAATGTCCTTTTGTGAGTGTGTTGTGTTTTTCTTTTTTAAAGAGCGCAAGTAGGCAGAGCAGCAGGCTGGAGGAGGAGAACCAGGCTTCCCACTGAGCAGAGAGCCTGGTGCAGACCTGGATCCCAGAACCATGGGATCATGACCTGAACTGAAGGCAAATGCTTAACTGAGGCACCCCAGTGCATGTGTTTCTAATTTTATGTGAATGGAAATCACACTTTTGACCTTTATTACTATTAATATTTTTAAAAAGATTATTGTTATGCACATGGAACTTTCTAGTGAGCTTATGTATCCACAATTTTTTATCATTTTGTCTAGTGATGAACACCTGAACTGCTCCAACACCCCCCCCCCCCCACTACCATCCTGACCTCCCCACTGACAGTTTGGTCCCTGCTCCCTTACAGATCTGGGCAAGAGAACAACTTCAATCCTAATGTAAGCTTATGCTTAATGCCACTCAGTATTACCAGTTTATTCTTTTTAAAAATATTTATGTGACAGATCACAAGTAGGGAGAGCGGAGGAAGCAGGCTCCCTGCTAAGCAGAGAGCCCGATGTGGGGCTCCATCCCAGGACCCTGGGATTATAACCTGAGCTGAAGGGAGAGGCTTAACCCACTGAGCTACCCAGGCGCCCCTACCAGTTTGTTCTTAAGAGTGGTTCTAGTTCGTGAAAACTGAAGACACCCAGATGAGAATAAGCCCACATACTCAAAGCTTACTGTTTTGAAGGAGCCAGCCACTATGGCCAGTATTAAAAACTCAAAGGCAGGAGTGGGAAAGCTTTATTGTGGAACAAAAGGAAAGTTTCCAGGTATACTACTATTGGAGGTTATTGGCATAGGAAGCTAACTAGAAGCATGATGACTTACATGATGACCTTCAGGAACATAACTTGTCTATGGTTGGTCCTGAGTTGGAAATGGCAGTAAAAACAATTTGGTAGTCATTGGCAAAGTCTGACCATTCTAGGCCAACTTCTGCAAAGGTGGTTTGGCTTCCCAGGTTAACCACACAAGTTGCTGGTTAAGAGTTCTGTTGTCCTGTATGCTTTGGCTATCTGTATAATTCGCTGGAGTTCCTACTTTTCCTACATCCCCACTCAACTTTCTAGCTTTTCCTGACATAATGGCTGTAAAATGGTACCCCACTTTAATTTGTATTTCTCTGATCAGCCAAGTTGAGAAGCCATCCGTATATTTTTGTAGTCATTTAGAGTTTACTTTGAATTTGAATTTGCAGATTGGTATCTTTTGCTCTTTTATAAATGGCCCAAAACTTTTTTTGGGCCATTTATAAAACCCAGTAGTCTCTACACCCGGTGTGGGTCTTGAACTCTGCAATTCTCAGATCAAGAGTCACATGCTCTACTGAGCTAGCCAGGCACCCCAAAGCCTCTTGATGGTTTGCAAGAGTTCTTTATATACCAAGTGGCAATCCCATATTTTTAGATGGTAGGATTATTTTCTCTCAGTTCATTACTCATTTGTTAATTTTATCTGTTCTATCCTCTTTGAACAGGAGTCTTCAGTATTTATGTAATCAAACCCATAATTGTTTTTGCCTTACAATTGGTGCTTTTAAAGTCTTATTTTAAGAATTCCTTTCTCGGGACGCCTGGGTGGCTCAGTTGGTTAAGCAGCTGCCTTCAGCTCATGTCATGATCCCGGCGTCCTGGGCTCGAATCCCACATCGGGCTCCTTGCTCAGCAGGGAGCCTGCTTCTCCCTCTGCCTCTGCCTGCCACTCTGTCTGCCCGAGCTTGTGCGCGCTCTCTCTGTCTCTCTCTAATAAATAAAACCTTAAAAAAAAAATTCCTTTCTCAGTGGAGATGCAACGTGGGGAGTTTGGGGGGTAGGAAAAGAATAAATGAAACAAGATGGGATTGGGAGGGAGACAAGCTATAAGAGACTCTTAATCTCACAAAACAGGGTTGTCCGGGGAGGGGGTTGGGAGAGGGTGGTTGGGTTATGGACACTAGGGAAGGTATGTGCTATGGTGAGTGCTGTGAAGTGTGTAAACCTGGCAATTCACAGACTTGTACCCCTGGGTCTAATAATACCTTATATGTTTATTAAAAAATACAGTAAAAATTCCTTTCCTCCCTACACCCAAATATTCTACATGGTTTTTGGCTTTACATTTTTCCATTTAAAAGGATTAATGTGTAATTTACATGCACTAACATGTTTTATTGTGTATAGTATTGCAAGATTTGATAAGTGATATATAATCACAAGCAAGATGGGGGTGTCTGGCTGGCTCAGAAGAGCTTGTGACTCTTGATAAGGGGTTGTGAGTTCGAGCCTCATGTTCAGTATAGAGATTACTTAAGTAAAAATCTTCCAAAAAAATAGAGTTGTTCCATCAGTCTCTAAAATTAACCCTTTTGAGTCTGGCTGCTTTCACTTGGCATAATGCCTTTGAGTTTCATCCACATTGCTTTTATCAATCGTTCTTTCCGTTTTAGCACTGAGTAGTGTTCTCTGTGGATGTATCATAGCCCGTTGATCCATTTCCAAGTTGAACAGTTTTTGACTATTTCCAAAAATGCTGCCATATCATTTCTGTATGTATGTATTTTTTGTGTGAATATAAGTTGTCATTTCACTTGGGTATATGCCCATAGTGGGATTGCTGGATTGTATGGTAAACATGTATATACCAAACTATTTTCCCAAGTAGCTGAACCATTTTGCATTCCCACCAGCAAGGTATGTTGTTTCTGGTTGCTCCATACTCTAATCAGCACTGGGTGTGGCTTTACATTTTAATCTTTTATATTTCATTCTCTTATCTACCCAAAATCCATTTTCATATTTGGTTTAAGTCAGGAGTATGGTTTTATTTATTGCCAAATAGGAGGCCAGTTTTCTGACTCTCTTCTGTTTCATCGATCTGTTTTTCTGAAATTTACAATTTCTACTTTTTCCAAGAAAGAACGTAATAAAATATTTCAAAGTAGTATGAGTGTTAAGGGGATTTCAGGTTATAAAAAGGGGGGTTGAGTGTGTCTCCTAGAATTACAGTATAGGGGCTGCAGAGGAGACATGAGCTCCAGTTTTTGTTTTTTGTTTTTTAATTTAAATATTTTATTTATTTGACAGAGATCACAAGTAGGCAGAGAGAGAGGAGGAAGCAGGCTCCCCGCTGAGCAGAGAGCCCGATGAGGGGTTCAATCCCAGGACCCTGGGATCATGACCCAAGCCGAAGGCAGAGGCTTTAACCCACTGAGCCACCCAGGCGCGCCCCCAGTCTTTTTTTTTTTTTTTTTTAAGATTTTATTTGAGACCTTGAGCGCACACACACATACGGAGAGGCAGCAGGCTCCGTGCTGGGCAGAGAGCCCAACGTGGGCCTCCATCCCAAGACCCTGAGATCATGACCTGAGCCAAAGGCAGGTGCCCCATGAGCTCCAGTATTGAAATTTTTTGCCATAAGGCAAAACTTAACAAAATTTTATACTATGTATTAGGAAATAATCTCTAGTGTGTCCTCTTGGGGAGAGGCTTGCCAGTGCCAGGTCCAGGTTGCCCACAGCCCAGCTCCACTCCGTCTCCCCAGACTTGAGCCGTTCTGGTAAATCAGTTTGGGTTTGAAGGTAAAGTATGTGGAAACTCAGTGATTGTTCCGTGGATGATGTAGAGGCTATTGATTTAATTACAGCAGTGCCCTTAAAATATACATATATATATATGTACATATACACAAACACACACACACGTGCAATGGTTATTTCTATGGTTGGAGATTTGATAAAAGTAAAATGTTCATTTCCTCATCCATTTTGTTTATTGGACTTGTGGAAATAACGGACATGACTTTAAATGCCATTGTATGTCCTGTGATTTGTGGAGCCAGTCCACCATTAATTGGGCCTGTGTTTCTTCGTGGGAGTCAGCTGAGTGCATTGGAAGGCCCGTGAGGAAGGAGGGGGGAGAGCAGTGGCTGCTGAGCTTCTGTACGTTACACATCAGGGTGCTTTTCTTGCACACATACTCTCTGCTCTTGTCACTAAAATATTCTGTGCAATTATCCCCCATTTTGTAGATGAGAAAATGAAAAACCATACATACTAATTGAACAAGTTTACAGAAACAGCAAGAAGAATGATGAGAAATTCCAAGCGGCCATCAGTATCAAACTGATATTACTGATATTTTAGCATATTGCCTCCCCGGTTTATTTTATTTTATTTTTAAAAGATTATTTACTAATTTGCCAGAGCAGGAACACAGAGAGCTGCAGGCAGAACGGGCAGAGTGAGAAGCAGGCTCCCTGCTGAGCGAGGAGCCGCATGTGGGACTCAATCCCAGGACCCTGGGATCATGACCTGAGCTGAAGGCAGAGGCTTAACCAACTGAGCCACCCAGGCATCCTGGTTTATTTTATTTTTGTGGCTACAATCACTGTAACATTAACTTTACCATCTCAAGGCATTCTTAAGTGTACAGTTCAGTGTTAAGTATATTCACGCTGTCATGAAACACCTCTAGAACTTCCATCTTGCAAAACTAAAACTGCCCATTAATCCCCTGTCCCTTTCCCCTTAGCCATCACCTATTTCCTGTTTAGGATTTTGACTACTTTAGATCCCTCAGGAGTGACGTCATCAGTATTTGTCCTTTGGGGACTGGCTTATTTCACTTAGTGTAATGTCCTTGAAATTCATCCATGTTGTAGCATGTGACAGGATCTCCTTTTTTAAAGGCTGCATGACATTCCATTGCGTGTATATCCCATATTTTCTTTATCCATCTGTCAGGAGACATTTGGGTTGTTTGTACCTCTTGGCTATCGTGAATAATACTGTAATTGCACTGTGTGTGTGTGTGTATAAATAGCTCTTAAGATTCTGCTTTGAATTCCTTTGGTAAATACCCAGAAGGGGAATTGCTGGATCCTATGGTAATTTTTAATTTTTTCAGGAGGTTTGATATTGTATTACATACTGGCTATGCTATTTACATTCCCAATTGCCTCCAGATTTTTAAAGAAATACGAACACCCTGGGGACCAAATTCCTATTTGCATGGTGTCCTTGTCTCCACAAGAACATATGAAGAAAGTTAGAAGGTATCAGTGGATCAATAAATTCTTTGCAACAAACCTTGAATGGTTTCTAGCCATTCCTCAGGAACTAATTGCTCCCTGCAAATCTGCATAGACTGGGAAGGCAAACCAGACTTAAAGGAGGTGATCCCCATAGCAAGTCCTGAAGGGTCCTATAAGTTAGATTGGCAAAGACAGGGGCTTCCAGGTAGATAGAACAGCCTGGAAAACCCAGTGCTGAAAGGGCTTGACTCCTGCTGTGAATTTCCATTGCTTTCCTATGGCTCCGCCTAAAAATCCATGTTTTTGACTTTCTGGTTCATTGTTTGTTTTCTCTAGGAGTATGTGATACTCTCCCCCGGAGCAGGTAGCATACACCAGGCAGTTAGACAGCTGTCCTGTTCTCACTGAGACAAGGGAAGGCGGGAACTCATTACCAGGGTCTGAACACCTTTATGCTGAGAGAGACATTCTCTGTGCATCATTTATGGTCTTAGTGGGAAAGCAAGCATTAAAGAAGGAATTGGGAGTTACATAAAACGGGAAGTACTGTGTTCTCTGGGAACCTGTAGGAAGGGGATTGAGGAGCCTTGGAAGGTTTGTGAAAGGGGCCCCTGGTGGCTCAGTTGGTTAAGCATCCGACTCTTGATCTCAGCTCAGGTCTTAATCTCAGGGTTGTAAGTTCAAGTCCTGCACGGGGCTCCATGCTGGGCATGGAACCTACTTCAAAAAGATGTGGAAAACAATTTCAATATATAACAGCCACACCCAATTTTGGAATCAAATAGGGAGATGTTTTTATATCTTGCTCAATTTGCACAAGAATAAGGAAAATGATGTTTTACTTTGATCAGTTTTTAGAGTCAGATCAGTGCAGATACCCCACTCCAGACAAGAATAAACAATTCAAGCTCCTAAAAGTGAATATTTTGATGTTTGTTGCCTTAGAGATCTCTGGGTTGTACAGGGCGGCCTCCGAGCCAGACGGGGATGATGGGTTCCTAAGCCTAGGGACAGTGACTGGAGAGCAGAATCAGAAGGTGACTGTTCAGAGGCCTTGGGGTTCTCTGATAAGCTGAGTGTGCATCTTGTGAGGGGGAAGGAAAGGGGGAAAGGGGAAATTACCCAAAACGTGTCACTGAGACATCACAGCTATTAGAACATTGATTTTTGGGGCACCTGGGTGGCTCAGTGGGTTAAGCCTCTGCCTTCAGCCCAGGTCATGATCTCAGGTTCCTGGGATCGAGCCCCGCATCGGGCTCTCTGCTCGGCAGGGAGCCTGCTTCCCCCCTCTCTCTGCCTGCCTTTCTGCCTACTCATGATCTCTCTCTCTCTCTCTCTGTGTCAAATAAATTTTTAAAAAAAGAACATTGATTTTTAAAGATTTTGTTTTTATTTATTTGAGAGAGCATGAGTGGTGGGCGGGGAGGGTCAGAGGGAGAGGGAGAAGCAGACCCCCCACTGAGAAGTGAGCCAGATGCGGGGCTCAATCCCAGGACCCTGGGATCATGACCTGAGCCGAAGGCAGCTGCTTAACAGACAGGGCCACCCAGGCGCCCCAGAACATTGATTTTTGAATAATGATTCGTATGCCTTGTACAATTTTGGAGCACAGTGAGTTTTATTTTCTGCCTGTGTCCCTTAATAAACAGTATTTCTTTTTTTAAGATTTTATTTGACGGAGCACAAGAGGGGGAGCGACAGGCCGAGAGAGGGGGAGAAGCAGGCTCCCGCAGAGCAGGGAGCCCATGTGGGGCTCCATCCCAGCACCCCAGGATTATGACCCAAGCCAAAGGTAGACACTTAACTGAGTCACCCAGGTGCCCCAGTAAATGATATCTTTTCATTAAAAGGCTTTGTAACCATCATTTTAATTGCTGCATAATTCCTCAGATAAATATACTGTAATTTGTTTAATCTTCCTCCTGCCTTTGGACATTTTGGTTTTATGTTTGGAATTAGCACAAACAGAAAATTGGAAATTTTTAAGGATTGGAATGTTTCCTTTGTTGAGCCCTACAGGACTCCTGTCAGAGGACAGTCTAGCAGGACTGGAATGACTGGATCAAAGAGCAAGGTCATGTTAGGCCTTTTGCTAAATATTACCCACATTTCTTTCAAAAACTGTGTTAGCGGTTTCAGCTGGCTCAGCTGAAAGGGCCAGCTTCTCACCCCTGGCTGCTGATGAAGAATGTAATTGAAAACACATTTCAGGAGGAAAAAAGGGGTACCTTGTAACTTTCAGGGTTAATGCTTAGTGCGATAACAAACCTGGTTGCGTTCTGTCCCTGGGGGTTACGTGGAGGCTTTGTACCTGTTTATCTACAGGGAGATGTGTGCTTTTCAGATTAGGTCTTCACGTGCTCCTTCTCTCCCTTCTCCCTATGTTGCCATAGAACTGGGCATTTTTGGACCTACTTAATCTTTTATCTCTTCTAGTCTTATGTTTTTCACTTCCTGCATTAGTTTTAGCCTTTGGCTCATTTACATCAAATCTCCTTCACGGAGGGGCACATGGGTGGCTCAGTCGGTTGAGCGTCTGCCTTTGGTTCGGGTGGTGATCATGGTTGGGCTTTCTGCTTGGGGGGCGGGGGTCTGCTTCTCTCTCTCTCTCTCCCTTTCCCTCTGTGATCTCGCTCATTCTCTCTCAAATAAACTCTTTAAATAAATAAATAAATAAATGTCCTTCATCGTATCTCCTTCGGGATTTCTAATATTTTAAAATTTTGTTTCATTTCTTTTACCAAGATTTACCTTTTTCCTATTCTTTTTAAAATTTTCTTTGTACCTTTTTCTTATTATTTTCTTGGGGAGAGGTGTGGATGAGTCTGGGTGTCCACTTGTGTATTACAGGAACCCTCCAAACTTAACAATGAGGGTGGGGGGTAGGAAGAGGAGTTTGTGGGCCATATATGACTTTCCTGTCTCCATGTTCTGGTATGGGACTCACAGAGGCCTGAGAATTCTGAGCTGGAATGTGGCATTCTATGGCCTCATGAAGGCATATTTGTAGTAGTTTGCTAGGTTTTGTAATTTTTATTTATTTATTTTTAAGATATTTATTTATTTATTTTAGAGAGAGACAGCAGGGGGGAAGAGCAGGCAGAGGAAGAGGGACAAGCAGACTGTGCAGAGCACAGAGCCTAACACAGGGCTTGATCCCAGGACCTGGAGATCATGAACTGAATTGAAAGCAAGAATCAGTCAATTAAGCATCTGCCTTTGGCTGGGGTCATGATCCCAGAGTTCTGGGATCAAGCCCCACCATGGGCTCCCTGCTCAGTGGGGAATCTGCTTCTCCCTCTCCCTCTGCCTTTCTCCCTGACTCCCCATCCTGCTCTCTCTCTCAAATAAATAAAATCTTTAAAAAAAATAAATGTTCAGGTAGGATGTGTGGGCCTCCATTTGTACTCTTGCTGTAGAGATGGGTGAGCCATTTCGATTTACTGCAGCCTGGCAGCTTTTGAAGGATTATATTTAGGGGAATGTCATGATCAAAGCTATGCTAAAAGACTTCAGTGGTAAACTTTTTTATTTTTTAAGATTTTATTTATTTGAAAGACTGAGTATGTGTTTGTGCATATGGGGACAAATAGACTCCACCCAGTGTGGGGCTTGACCCCATGACCCCGAGACCACAACTAGGCCAAAATCAAGAGTTGGACATTCAACTGACTGGGCCACCCAGGCACCCTGGTGGTGAATTTTTAAAAGATGGAATTAAATGAGAAAGTATTAGGATAAAGGAGAAAGTAGTTAAAACTTAACAGGGAGGTAACACCATAAAAAAGATACAAATTAAATACAGGAAAATCACTTTTACCTTTAGTCAGAAGTAATACACACCTGATATACACCTTAAACTTATACACAACATGTGCCAATTATGTCTCAATTAAGAAAGTTGTTCTGATATAAAATAGTTTAAAAAAAGGACAAAAAGTTCACCAACACAGAGTTAGAAACAACAGAATGCCTCAAGGTGATGTACTAGGGAGCATTCTCATTTGGTGAGGTTCCATCACCCCACGGGCTGGATTCTTCATACAGTCTTTTCTTTTAAGGCTTCCACTTTGAAAGCAAAGGCCAAACTTCTTAGTTTAAGCTGATGGTTTCCAGATTCAGGAAAGTTTTCTGAGGAGCCATGCAGATTTGCTGCACCTCCCACCCCAAGGTAAAGTATTTTGGTCCGTGTGTCAAACCCACAGATTTTACTAGCTTAAGTTCTTGAAAGGAAGTACAAAACCTTGGGCCCTTGTACTGGTAAATAGATTTCCTACCCTAGTGCTTCCCAGTATTGATTAAGATAGTGCATGACTTTTCCTTCTCTATTTCTCACTCATTTTGGTTTTATGCAGAATTGGTTTTTTGATAATCAAAACTAAGACATAGCAAAAAAATAGTGACATCATGACTTGACACTTACCTTCTTGTGCTAAGTTCACCACCCAGTCATGATGACACCCTAATTCTAGCAGAAAGTCTAAAGAATGATTCAGCCTCCTAACCACACAGGGGAATTACGGATATACTAGACAGAAGAACAATAGTGGTAGATCATCTTCAGCTTTTGAGATAATATGACAATTGAGAAGTGGAAACCCTTGTGAAATTTTTTTTTCTTGTTTGGTACCAAGATCATTAGCCCTTTCTGGTTGTTACATATTGTAAGGTTTAAAGAGTCAAATAAGCAAGAGTACTCTATAATACATTTGAAACATGAAAAGACTGTGTTGTAACCTTTACAGGCACAAAGTTGAAGTTTCAGGCAAGTCTAGATGACCCCCAGTATTCATCAGAACTACTTTAAATAGACCAACATCTAAGTAAGCAGCACTCCTGGTGTCCCTGACCCGCTCAGTCAGAAGAGCATGTTATTCTTGATCCCAGGGTCACAAATTTGAATCCATGTTGGGTGTAGAAATTACTAAACAAGCAGCATTCCTATCTGCCCCAGAGCTTTTAGAATAAAAGCATCCAGGTGGGTACTGTAGAGATGGTGAGCGCTCATCACTTCTCTGAAAATTTCTTGCCTGCCTTCGTTTTTTCAGTCTTATTTCAATGGATGAATCATTTCTTAAAAAGTCTAAATCTTCTGAGTACAGTTCATCTGGCAAAAGCTGGCCAGTCCTATCTGCAGTTAATAATGAGATGAGGGTTCTCCTAAAAAAAATAAAATAAAAATAATAATAATAATAATGAGATGATGAGGGGTGCCTGGGTGGCTTAGTGGGTTAAAGCCTCTGCCTTCACCTCAGGTCATGATCCCAGGGTCATGGGATCGAGCCCCGCATCGGGCTGTCTACTCGGGGGTGAGCGTGTTTCCTCCTCTCTCTGCCTGCCTCTCTGCCTACTTGTGATCTCTGTCTGTCAAATAAATGAAATCTTTAAAAAAATAATAATGAGATGAGCAGCATCTTTTTGTTCATGCTAACATGCTATGCAAACAAAATTTGGACTTGCAAATTGGGAGAGGCCAAGTTTTCGAGTCGTCCTGTTTTGTAGAAGAGGGGGACTGCTAACCAAAATGAGCTGTAACATTAACAATAGCCTGGAATGGAGAGAACTCTTGGCTTTCCGCCACCTCAGCCGAGTAGGGACAGGCCACAGAGAAGAAGGTCTTAGAAGCTGTGCGGTCTCCGGGATGCAGAGTTGGCGGGCCTGATGCCCCAGTCCATGGGGTGTGCAGCTGAGGTCCATGCAGAGATATGGGGAGTGAAATGGTCAAGGTGACATGGATGTGTGGGTAGCCAGGCCAGGTGACTGCCCCGGCTCAGGCCCAGAAACCAGCCAGTTACTCGAAGTCCCAGCAGCAGCACTACCCTCTCCTTGAAGCCCTCACAGATTTGCTTGGCTTCTAAAAAAAAAAAAAAATTACAGAATTTTCTGTTATAAAGTGACTAATATAAGCTTTGTGCTTATTTAAATTCCTTGAGCTTAGAGCTCTTCCGCAACTAGGAAATGGAAACAGACTTCCATCCGAATTACAAAGAAAACTGCGGAACCAGGGAAATTAAAAACATTTAATATAGCCATAGCCACAGTGTTGTTGTTCTTCTGGAACTTAATAGTTGCTCACAGCATGATTATGAACAGGCTTTCTAGAACTTTCTGCCTGTCTTTGGGAGAGACCTAATTCTCATGGGGCATTTCTGTCTTCAAACTGACCAGGAAACCTTCCTTCCCCCAGAATGCCAAGACAGAAGCATCTCTGATCACTGAGGCAGAGATCCCAGAAGATGCTTGTAGGAGTCTTTTTTTCCCTTCATCCTCTCTGAATTAAAACACAAAATTAAATTGTTCCCAAGAACACGCGGGATCCCCCCAGATCCACTCTTTGAAAAATTACGAACTCTGCAAGCGAACTGTCAAGAAATGAACAGAGCAACCACTTGATGCAAGGAGTGAGCTCAAAGCAAGAATCTTGCTGTTTTCATGCAGAGCGACAGGGGTGTGGTCCTACCCCCTCAAGCTCCAGAGCCCCTCTTGCCTCAGTCAGGGCCCTCGGACCAGAAGCATCTGTGTTCCAAGCAGAGCCCGGGTGCACCAGGGGCAGGAAGCTTACAGTCTTGGGCGACCTTAATCATCATACTCTGTTCCCATTTCCAGGGATGCCAGCTTTGAGCCTGGATGCCTGGCAGTTGGTCTCTCCAGACACGGACAGGGCTCTGCTGGGAAGAAAGATACAATGTCCAACTCTGCCGTCCAAGAATTTATCATCTAATTAAGGAAATTTTAATTAAAAAAAATGGTAGTGCTCAAGAGACAGCCAGAACAAGTCTAAAACTTAATTCAAGGCAAAGGAGATTTTTGAGAGATTGTAACTGGTTTCTCCCTACTCTCATTACACTTCCCCATCCAGCCTCTCTCGATTGGCAGTTCTCTGTATTGCTTTCCTTCTGCCCTGCCCACAGGCTGCTCCCACAACCTTTAAAGCCCTTCTCCCCATTATCACCTAGAGATGCCTTCCACTTAGCAGTTGATGTCACCTCCTCCAGGAAGCGGTCTCTGATGTGTCCTCGTACTGCAGCCCTTTTTACTCTCCTCAGCCCCAGGCTAGAGGCGGGCACTCAGTAATTGAAGGGCCACATTGGCAAGACCTGGAAAACTGATGGTCCCTTATAGACAGCAGAGTACTTGGCTGGAGCTGCTGCTGCTGCCTTTTTTTAGAGTGACTTCTTACCCCCGACATGGGGCTCAAACTCACAACCCCCAAGATCAAGAGTCACATGCTCTGCTGACTGAGCCAGCCAGGAGCTTCTTGGCTGGAGCTTTTTTTTTTTTTAAGATTTTATTTATTCATTTGAGAGAGAGAGTATGAAAGGGAAGAGGGTTAGAGGGAGAAGCAGACTCCCCGCTGAGCTGGGAGCCTGATGTGGGACGCCATCCCAGGACTCCAGGATCATGACCTGAGCTGAAGGCAGACGATTAACCAGCTGAGCCACCCAGGTGCCCCATCTTGATTGGAGCTTTTTAAGTGCTGTCTGAGTTCAGGATTGGCCCCAACCTGGCAAGTTGTGGACATGGAAGATAATAGCCCTTTGGTGTACCAGAAGCCTAGCCAATGGGATCTAATAATGATAAACTCTCAGTTTCCTAGACAAGCACTTAAAAAAAAAGTAGATCCTGAAAATAGAATGTCCATACTCTTTTTTTTTCCAAATTGAACTTTTTATTTTTTTCTTTAAGCTTTTTTATTTAAACATATAATGTAACCCCACCACCCTCTCCCAACCCCTCTCCCCTCCCCACCCCCCTCAGTTTGTTTTATGACATTAAGAGTCTCTTTTGGTTTGTCTCCCTCCAGATCCCATCTTGTTTCATTTTTTCTTTTCCTACCACCTTAACCCCCACCCCCGTTGCATCTCCACTTCTCACTTCTTTCGCTAAGCATAATACGCTCTAGTTCCATCCATGTCGTCACAAATGGTAAGATTTCATTTCTTTTGATGGCTGCATAGTATTCCATTGTGTGTGTATATATATATATACCACATCTTCTTTATCCATTCATCTGTTGATGGACATCTAGGTTCTTTCCATAACTTGGCTATTGTGGAGAATGTCCATACTCTTTTTTTTTTTAATATTTTGTTTATTTATTTGACAGACAGATCACAAGTAGGCAGAGAGGCAGGCAGAGAGAGAGGAGGAAGCAGGCTCCCCGCTGAGCAGAGAGCCCCATGCGGGGGTCGATCCCAGGACCCTGGGATCACGACCCGAGCCGAAGGCAGAGGCCTTAACCCACTGAGCCACCCAGGCGTCCCAAGAATGTCCATACTCTTAACCTGTGCCACCAGCACAAAAGACATGAGTGAAGTGTTTGAGGAAGTGCTCAACTTCCTTGGACAATGACTTTGTCCCCACCCCCATGTGATCATACACTTCTCTATTCACAGCTTCCCTGTGTCTTTTTGCCTTTCTCTCCTTCTCCTTCTCTCCTTTGCCTTGATTCCATCTCATAGAGCCAGAGCTAGAAATGAAAACAAGGCAAGTGTCACAGCAGAGTCTGTTGTCCCTTTTGTGTGTCAGAGAGATGGTTATAGAGAACAGACTCTGGCGGAGCAAGCAAGGCTGGAAACCAGTTGGCTTGAGTCATGCTGATAGGAGAGTCCCCTCCTTCCTGTTTACATTTAGTATATGTGCTGCCGAAGCGAGCACTCCTGTTTACATTTAATAGTGCTACTCTTTCTTTAAATATCCTAAGTGTATTTGTTTTGTTTTTTTATTTTTTTTTCCTTTTTTCCCCCAAATTTCTTTTCAGTGTTCCAGAGTTCATTGTTTAGGTGTATTTGTTTTAACCTCTTTTTTTTTTTTTTAAAGATTTTATTTATTTATTTGTTAGAGAGAGAGAGAGAGAGCAAGCACAGGCAGACAGAGTGGCAGGCAGAGGGAGAAGCAGGCTCCCTGCCAAGCAAGGAGCCCGACGTGGGACTCGATCCCAGGATGCTGGGATCATGACCCGAGCCGAAGGCAGCTGCTTAACCAACTGAGCCACCCAGGTGTCCCTGTTTTAACCTCTTTTAGGTGGTTCTAGGAGCTTTACTTTAGGAGTGAGTTCTCCCACTTAAGTATGTGGATTCCACTTCAATGACCTTGGACTTGCTTCCATGTATTAGGATTCTTGCTCAAAAGATTTTCTCCTTACCTGACTTAGTTTGTGAAGGTTTCCATTTGGTTGCTTCTGCTCAGGTTCTGTTTTGGTTCCCTGATTCTTTTTGTGTTAGTGGATTGGCTTGGGTTTTGCCACCCTGAGAATGCAGGCCCCGCATGCGTATGGATTCAGGATTCCAACTGCATGGTTCTAATGTTGGAAAGCTAACTCTATCTTCTAGCTAAGAACTTGGGCTAATGGAAGGACATTCAGACTTCCCTTTGTGGATCAGCAGCCAGATGCAGCTTCTCATTAAATGCCAGGCTTGTGGATACTTTTTTTTTAAGTTTTTATTTATTTATTTATTTGACAGACAGAGATCATGAGTAGGCAGAGAGACAGGCAGAGAGAGGAGGAAGCAGGTCCCCGCTGAGCAGAGAGCCCGATGCGGGGCTCAATCCCAGGACCCTGAGATCCCAGGACCTGAGCCGAAGGCAGAGGCTTAACCCACTGAGCCACACAGGTGCCCCTGTGGACATTTTTAACTCCAACCCCTAGAGCCTGTACTCCTCTCAGGTCCGTTCATGGGCTATACAACCTCAAATACTACTCTGTATATCTGACCCCTTTGGGACCCTTTTCTTGCCTTAGACACCTGTATTAAAATATTTTAATACTCAAATGTTTTAAATATTCTAGCTAGCATTTTTATGTGTTAAGCATATAAAGTATTTTAGAATATGCCCAGTCTACCATCATGACCTAAATTTTTTTCATGTTTGTTTTTTTTTAAAGCATATAATGTATTATTTGCCCTGAGGTACAGGTCTGTGATTCATCAGTCTTACATAATTCACTGCGCTCACCATAGCACAGACCCTCCCCAATGTCCATCACCCAGCCACCCTATCCCTCCCTGCCCACCCCTCACCCCTCAGCAACCCCCAGTTTGTTTCCTGAGATTGTGTCTCTTATGGTTTGTCTCCCTCCCTGGCCCCATCTTGTTTCATTTTTTTCCCTCCCTACCCCCCATGACCACCCACCCTACTTCTCAAATTCCTCATATCAGAGAGATTATATAATAATTATGACCTAAATTTTTAACTAGAAGTTATTTTTAATAAAATACTGTTTTTTATATTAAAATTTTTTTAAGAGAGGGAGAAAATGGGAGGAGGGGCAGAGGGAGAGAGAATCTTAAGCAGGCTCTACACCTAACACAGAGCCGGAAATGGTGCTTGATCTCACAACCCTGAGATCATGATCTGACCCAAAATCAAGACTTGGATGTTTAACCAACTGAGCCATGTAGGTGCCCCTAATGTCAGTTTTTAAATAATCCCTTTATTCACCTATGTTTCTAGTAGGTTTAAGCTGGTTTTTTTTTCCAGATGTGTAATCATATGCTCTGTAAATAATGACAGTATTGCAACCTCCTTTCTGTTAATTGCACATTTTAATTCTGTCCTTGTCTAATTGTCTTGGCAGGAACTTCTAGAACAATAGTCAATAACAGTGGTACTGTTAGGTCGTCTCTTGGACCTGATACCATGAAACACATTTGGGTTTTGGTTCTGAGAAGTATCTTCATTAAAATAAAGGAATACCTTTTATTTTCATTTTCTTAGGGATTTTCTTTTTTTTTTTTTTTAAGATTTTTATTTTTTTATTCATGAGAGATAGAGAGAGAGAGAGAGAAAGGTAGAGGGAGAAGCCGGTTTCCCATTGAGCAGGGAGTCTGATGCGGCACTTGATCCCAGGACCCCAGGATCATGACCTGAGCAAAGGCAGACACTTAACCATCTGAGCCACCCAGATGCCCCAGGGATTTTCTTTTTAAATAATGTCTATACCCAGTGTGGGTCTCAAACTCACAACCTCCGTTTTCATTTTATTAAGATGTTTATAAGGAGGAATGAGTGTATAAATTTTAATAAATGCGTTTTTAATAGTAAAGGCAATAGTGGTTTCTTTCTTGACTTACTAAAAATTATATTACCAAATTTCCTAATATGGAATCATCCTTGGTTGGATTCCTTGATTCCTGAAATGAACTTTACTTGGTCTTGGTGTGTTATTCTTTTAATGTACTGCTGGTTTGATTTGATATATACAATTTATATGTGGTTGGTGTATGTGTATATATGTATTTAAACTTTCTTTCAATTCTTTACAAGTAAAACTAGTCTGCAGTTTGTGTTTATTAGGTTCTCAGATCAGTCATTTGCCAGTTGTGTAAGTTAAGGTATTTATTTCCTTTATTTCTCTATGCTCTTGAGTAGTTTAAACAGTATCAACAAATCTGTTTATTCAGTTTTTTTTTTTTTTTATTCAGTTTTTAAAGAGTCACATGTGGAGTGATCTGGGACTAGAGTATTAGAGGAGAATTGTCTTTATTTCTACATGTTGTTTATCTGTTTACTCCCATGTGTTTCCAACCCAGTTTTGGGAAAGATATTTTCATTGAAGAGCATCAGTTTTTATTAGGATTTTCACATGTTTTAAATTATAGTGCTATATAATGGTCTCATGCTTATCTCTGTTTCCTCTGTATATGGGATAAGTTTCCCTTTCCTAAATTTGTGTTTTTGTGCTCTCTTCCTTGTTTCTTCTATAAGGCTAGCTAGTGACACCTATATTGTTCAGTGATCTAGCTTTTAGATTTATAAATTCATTTTTTAAATTTTCTTAATCATTAATTTCTTTTTTAAAAATATTTTGAGAGAGAGAGAAATTTAAAAAAAATCTTTTTAAAAAGGGTTTCATCCTCAACTCTTCTTTTCCCTTCTCTCTTAGGAACCCTCAGGACTTCTGTAGTTACTTTCATCCAGATCACTTTCACTCCTAACACCCTTTCCTGACCCTCCAGAACACTGTTCATCCTACCTGACTTTGAGCACTGACCATGCAGTGCCTGACCTCCTAGGAGCCCAACATCCTGCCTGCTACCAGGGGGAGGGGCAGAGGAGGAGGGAAAGGGACAAGTCCACTCTGCACTGAGCTTGCAGAGCCCCACGTGGGGCTCAGTCCCACGACCCTGAGGTCTTGACCTGAGCTGAAATCAAGAGTCAGACACTTAAATGACTGAGCCACCCAGGCGCCCCTTCATCATTAATTTCTGATTTTAACTTTATTGCATCCCTTATTTTACTTTCCTTGGGTTTATTTATTATTTTTCTAAAGTCCTGGAATAGGTGACTCTTCCTGTATTTTTTCTGTTACCAGAAGTTACTGTGTAACTGGACTTTCCTTTGAGGTGGTGCCATGTGTTGACCTTCTAGGAGATCACACCCACCAGAGATGGACTTTGGGGGGTTTTACTTATTTCAACGTATTTTGCTACTTCAAACCCAAAGGCCCAGATGAGGACCCTAGGTGAGATCTGAACATGCAGAAACTGGGCATGAAAAGATTGTAATAGCAGAGGAGCAACGTAAGCAAGTTGTCCTAGGTGGGAAGAGCATAGACGTGTTATTAAGCCGGAGGGTATGCCACGTAGGGTAGTGATGGATGTTTGGAAGCCAGACCACACCGGATCTTGAATCCAAGGCTAGAATTGAGAGAATTTCTCTAGGCGATGGGGAGCCCTTGTTTAGAGTTGGATGCCATGAGCTCAGAATGGATTTGGGCAAATGCCAGGACCGGGCTGTGGGGCACAGGTAATAGGGTAGGATGTCCGTCCGGCCCTTCCACATGGTCAGTGCTCAAAGTCGGGTGGGATGAACAGCGCTCTGGAGAGTGGGGAAAGAATGTTAGGAGTGGAAGTGACTTGGATGAAAGTAATCACGGAAGCCCTGAGGGTTCTGAGGGGGAGGGGAAAAGAAGAAGAATTGAGGATAAAATCTTTTGTTTTCATTAAGTTTTTTAATCTTAATTCCAGTGTAGCTAACATATAGTGTTGTGTTAGTTTCAGGTGTACAGTATAGTGATTCTACAGTCCATACCACACCTGGTGCTCCTAACCTCGGTGCTTAATCCCCATCATGTGTTCCTCCCATCCCCCCACCCTCCCCTCTGGTAATCATCAGTTTGTTCTCTGAAGAGTCTATTTCTTGTTTTATCTCTTTCTCTCTCTCTCCCCCTCTTTTTCCCCCTTTGCTCATTTGTTGTGTTTCTTACATTCCACATATGTGTGAAATCGTAGGGCATTTGTCTTACTTTGACTTACTTCACTTAGCATTATACGTTCTAGAGCCATCCATGTTGTTGCAAATGGCAAGATCTCGTTATTTTTTATGGCCGAGTAATATTCCATTGCATATATCCCACATCTCCTTTATCCATTCATCTTTTGATGGATACTTGGGCTGCTTCCATAATGTGGCTATTGTAAATAATACCACTGTAAACATAAGGGTATGTGTGTCTCTTTGAATTCACGTTTTTGTATTTTTTAGGTAAATATCCAGTAGTGCAGTTACTGGATCTTAAGGTAGTTCTATTTTTAACCTTTTGAGGAACCTCCATACTATTTGCCATGGTGGCCACACCAGTTTGCACTCCCACCAACAGTGAGGGAGGGTTCCTCTTTCTCCATACCCTCCCCAGTACTTGTTTCTTGAGTTGATTTTAGCCATTCTGAGAGGTGTGAGATGATAACT
>ML110207.1:3532-49706 GCA_003697995.1 Taxidea taxus jeffersonii | reverse complement strand
CTGGATCCCAGGATCCTGGGATCATGACCTGAGCCAAAATCAAGAGTCAGAAGCTTAACTGACTGAGCCGCCCAGGCGTCCCATGTCAGCAACATTTTTAATGGAAGTATACTATTTCATCATCTGGATGTTTGATAATACCAATTCTTTTTTTCCTTAACATTTGGATTATTTTACTTTTTGCTACTAAAACTTTGAACATTAAAAAAAAAACTATTGAGTCTAAGAAGGATAAAGTAATAGATGAGAATATACTCAGACTTCAGATTAATGTAATATACCATTATCCTATAATCATGTTGTATGTCACATGATTGATCTTTCCTTTAGTCAAGGGAAGTGTGTTCCATTTACTATGATCATTTTGTTGATTTAGCCCTACTATGTTTATTAGTCAGTCCAATGGTCATACATTGGTTAGACTGTATTTTAACTGTACTCCTAGACTTAATTGTTCATCATTTATTTAGAATGATTGCTTCTATATTCATAACTGAAATTAATCAGTACTCTTCTTTCTTACATTATCCTTTTAAAATGTTGATATAATGCTTATATTTTAACTTCATGAAATGAACTAGATAGCTGCCAATCTTTTTTAATTCTGCAAAGTAGGACTATTACTCTACATTAAGTAGTATTTAAATGCTGGAACTCAGCTTTAAAATCATTTGGAATTTGCATCTTTTTCTAACAGTGCATATTTACCTTTCTAACTTATGCTATTTATGGGGCCATGAGAAGTTTCTACTTCCTCTTGAGTCAACTTTGGCTATACTTTGCCTAGGTCCTCCACATTTTCAAATTTGCTATGGAGTTAAACATTTTCTTATGTCTCTCTCATAAATGTGATTCTTTATTAATATGGTTCTGTATTCTACACATCAGGTATGAACTATACAGTATAACCCACAAATACAAGAATGGGTTAACATTATAAAATATATTAATATAATGCAACAGATTAAAGATCAATGAATAAAACATTTTCTCAATAGAGAAGAGGTTAATCTTATGTAATATCCATACATGATAAAACATCTTAACAGATAAAGAATATAAACAAACTGTTTTTAACTTGTTAATGGGGATATGCCAAAAATACTAGATCTGAGAGCAGGTCTCATTACTGAGAAAAACTAGAGGCATTCCCTTTAAAGTTAAAATTAACTACCTGCTAATATTTTGCCAGTATTCATCCAATACATTTCCAACTTCATGCCTTATTTCAGGTCATTTCCTCTCCCTGAAATGCCATAGTTTTGGAGGGAATCAAAGTTCCTTCTCCAATAAAATAAAAGCTGTATAATTTCTGCCAAAAAATGTGTACATTCACTAAACACAAAATTTTATATAAACTATCATAGGATTCAATACCTCCACACTGCAAAATAGAATCCAGATTAAAAGCTGCTGTCCTGGAGCATCTGGGTGGCTAAGTCCATTAAGCATCTGACTTCAGCTCAGGTCATGATCTCAGGGTCCTAGGATCAAGCCCCACATCAGGCTCCACGCTTAGTGGGGAGTCTGTTCCTCCCTCTCCCTTTCCCCCCACAACTTCCTGCTCATGCTTTCTAATAAGTAAATTTTTTAAAATTGCTGTCCTACATATAGCTCAGTATACATAATGCTTAGAAATGTTAAAGGAGAAAGGAACAAGCAAATAAATAGGCAAGCAATAGGCATGTGAGAGAAGTTGATTTAAGCATTCATACTGACCTATGAAAATTGGTATAAAGGAATTGTTTAAAACATGAAACAGGGGTGCCTGGGTGGCTCAGTTGGTACTATGTCTAACTCTTGATTTCAGCTCAGGTCATGATCTCAGGGTCATGTGATCAAGCCCAGCATGGTACTCCATGCTCAACAGGCAGTCTGCTGGAAGGTCTCATTCTCCCACTCCCTCTGCCCCTCTCCTACTCTCTCCAAAATAAATAAATAAATCTTTAAAAAACAACAAAAAACATGAAACAAAATATACTTGAGTTTTAATTATTTATTTACAAAGTTCTTACTAATACAACTGCTTTTAAAATCTATCAATAGAGTGATTTACTATTTAAAAATGGCAAATATGTGGTATAGAAAAAAATCTATAGTCAGTTAAACTATTAAAGCAGATGACTAGAAATTTTTAAATGACAATTAAGTGTTTGCGGTACTACCTAAACAGATAGGAAATAAAAATAAAAAATTCATAGAAACTTGATTTTTTGTGTCACCGACTATAAAAAAAAACCTATTGTGAAAATTAACATCAGGTTTGAAAGATATTTTACAACAGCGAATAAATGTATTTTGATTTTACATTTAATTATGGGACCAAAATAAAAGGTACACCATACAAATACCTATTATTTTACTGCAGATTACTAAAACTGATGTCAATTTTAGAATTATTTCATAAAATGTATAACAGTCTATACCACAATTTTCCCATGGTCTTACACTTCAAAATAAAATTCCTCACACTATCAAACTAAATGAAGATTTGCTAGTGGCTAAAATCACCCAAAATATATGGTCCCTGAAAAAGTAAGAAGTATACACCAATACCATATTTGTCAAAATATACATTATTTTTAATCTTTCTGTTCTTATCTCAATTTGCAAAAATATTTTGAAACCATCTCCTTTAATTAGTATTCTTGTTAATAAGGGCAAATCTTTTAAAATCCACACTCTAGATTTTGAAAATATTTGAGAATAAAATAAACTGCAACAGGAGCAGTTAAATAACTACTTCAAACAGCACATGTGAAACAAGTTCCCACTATTAACCAGGAATCTGTGCAGGTGTTTTATCTAGTAAGTTCTGTGATATTACTTAATTTCTTCACAAACTGAGATACATAAATAGGTATTTCCAAAAATTCATTCATGGACAATATACAGAAAGATTCACAGCAGTATCTGGCAACCACCAATAAAATTTATTTACTATTGTCAAGTTGCAAAGCTACAAATATCACAAATAACTTAAATTATTGGTCTTCAAATGAAAGAATCGAGCAAAGAGAAAAATTACATCAAAATCAATATAATTTTTTACATGCATTAACTCAAAATATGTAAGAGGTTAATCTTACTCTTTCAAGAAGAAAATCAAATGACATAGTTTTAGTGTTACCTATATATTCTTTCCAGCTTTCACCAAGTGCTTATGACAAGTACCATTTAAGTCAGTTTCTTGAGTATGAAGTGTTTATAAGTTGCTATAAGTTAACATTTTTTAAGCTTCATATCAAATGAGTTGTAGATCTGCTTAAGGTATGACTTCTTCTTTCAAAGAAGGAAGGCAGGCTGACAAGGGAGGGAGATGGGATACCCTGTAAAGACCAGACAAATATTTTTATATTTATATTTTTCTTTTAAAGAATTATAACAGTTTAGCATGATGCATATTATTTTACAAATTAACACAATTAATTTTAAAACATCCAAAATTCTAAACTCTTTAAATAAATAAAATAATTTAAATTAGGGGAAGGGGGATAGGAAGAAAACATAATTAAAACTATTTTAGCATTTTGAAAACAAAAAAACAAATGGACAGGCTAGTTAACTATATATTAACTGAACTGGTTTACTGCTAATAGGGTATTTCTGTGTAACATTAAAGACTGTTTCAGGTTCTTTGAGAAAATTATAAATCAGTAAATTTTTGAGGTAAAAAAACAAACCCTAGTGGTTTCTTAATCATAAAGCAAAATTGAGAGTAAAATTACTTCATGAGAAATAATTCTTTAAAATTAAAGGTCATACATTCCTACAGTCTTTGTATTATGTGTATAATCCATACATAGGTGTAGGTAGATAATTTTGCTACATATAAAAACTGAGCGAAATAGCATTACTTCTGATAACAGAGATTGTTAAGCTACTAAGCTGTCTAAACTTATTGTTTCAGAGGTCAAAGTTAAACATCATAAGAATTTCAATAATAACAAAGGAACATGTACAAGAACACCAAAAACTGAAGAGAAGGTATAAATCAAAATGAATTATAAAGAAAGCTACTGCTTTATTTTAACATACATGAATGTCTAACTCTAACTAAAGTTAGAGCCAACAAGGTAGCTGGCTGTAAATTCTCATCAACAATGTAGTAAAATGTAGTTTTTAAAGAACGAGGTTGGTAAAGTATTACCATTCAGGTGATAACAAAGATGATTTAAGTAGATAGTATAAAAGCTTAAATTTTCTTCAAGCGAAACGTTTATGATTTGCCATATTAAAAAGCATGAATTTTATATAAATGTCATAAATCTAAGATTAAGAATTAGATTTGGAATAAAAATCTACTTTACATCAAAATTATTACTATTCTTATAAAATGATCATTTTCATAAATTAGAAAGTTTCTAAGGGGATTGATTTTTTTCTGGACATAAGAGTAAATTACCTAGCAAAAAAAATTTTTATGCGCCAATACACAAGGAATCTCTATTAAGCTTAAATTGTTGTGAATTCAAAGCAGTTATCAAGTTGTGAATTCAAAAGTCCCCACCCACCTAATAATGATTCAGTGAAGAAAGAATACTTTCTTTTTTCACAAATAAAAATTTCAAATAGCTAATAAGCTCACATTAAACTTTCACGAGGCTTGTTTCCATTACTGCTTGGCATATCTCCTAATTCTTCACAAATGTCAAAGATGACTTGGATAGGACTTTTTTTGAAATTTGAAAAATCAATAGTTCCTTCTAGTATCTCTGAAAAACTAGCTCGTGAGGCAGAATGGCGGACAGATCGAAACCAGGAGTTTTGAGAGCGCCCACCAGTAGAGTTTGAGCGCTGTACAAAAACATGCTTAGTAAATCCAATTATATTGCTTGTGGAAACAGAATGGACAATCTGTTAGAACAGAAATAAGCAATTGAGAAGAGGACATGAGTGTCTTAAAGATATTTTAAGTACTTCTTATATATCTACATAAAAGTGACAAAAAACATAATTTTCTAAAAATTTTCTGTAAAATCCAATTACATTCATTTGAAAAGCAATGCTTATAATAGTTACAGTTATATAGATGCAGGATATAAAGAAGGGGCAGTACTTTGGCCTAACTGTATTTTGTCCACTTTAATTCAGTTTACCAAATTTCTTTGCATATATTTATATTATCAAGCACAACTTCCCTCCCACTGGAAGGCTGACCTTCCTCCAAAATTTGTGTAAACATATCATAGGTTAAACTGTAAGTCTCTGAGTTAGAGACTGAACTGACTTAAAAAAAAAAAAAAGTTATTGAGTGTGAAGTACCTTATCTATAAATTTCATATAATGAAAGGTAACCATTCATAAAATACTGGGCCATTCACTATATGCCAGGAACTATTCAAAGCAATTTGCATATATAAACCTATTTAATCCTTATAACTACTACCTTAAATTCATCTAACTGATAGTGAAATTGAAACAGAGAGATCTTTAATAACTTGCCAAAAGTCATACAGCTAGCAAATAGCAGAGCCAGAATTTGAACATGTGAGTTCCAGAGTTCATGTTGATAACCAATATTCAAACTGTCCCTCATTAGATAATCACATTGTGTGTGTGTGTGTGTGTGTGTGTGCTTAGTCCTTATAGTTAACACAATATGGTTAAGTACTATTAACCTCTTTTCTCCTCAGCTGCTTAAATGAGGATAAGAGAATAAGAAACGTGCTGAAGGACACACAACTAAGAAGTAACAGTCACTTGCTTTTCTTAACCTTAGTAGATTAGATCAATAATAATTTTACAAAGAACAGATACATCACTCACATAGTTAGTGACAGTAATGTATGTTAGAAATGCCCCTAATATTAATTACCTAATAATTCTGACATCACTAGGAATTTGAATTATTCAGGAAACATTTAAAGATATTTACAACATTTAAAAATTTAGAATTATATCATCTTCCACATATGAATTTAGAATCCATATCATCCTCATTATATTCTACTCATCAGAGAAATAGTTTAAAAACAAAAAACCTCAGGGGTGCCTGGGTGGCTCAGTGGGTTAAAGCCACTGCCTTCGGCTCGGGTCATGATCCCAGGGTCTTGGGATCGAGCCCCACATCGGGCTCTCTGCTCTGCGGACAGCCTGCTTCCTCCTCTCTCTCTCTCTGCCTACTTGTGATCTCTATCAAATAAATAAATAAAATCTTTAAAAAAAAAAAAAAACCTCAATCTCCACTATATTCTTGGAGCCAATCTCCATAAACAGAACCATTTTATTATTTACACTAAAGTGAGGGGCCTAAATAAAACATGTTCCTTTTCTTAGATTTTTGAATGTATCTCAATTCCAATAAAATTTCATATCAAATTATACACTAAGTATGTCTCTATTTCATTAAGTGAAGTTTCTCTGTTACTTTTACTCAATAAAGGCTAAAAGTTTAGAGATTTTAAAAAAGAGAGTTATTGGGGCGCCTGGGTGGCTCAGTGGGTTAAAGCCTCTGCCTTCGGCTCAGGTCATGATCCCAGGGTCCTGGGATCGAGCCCCACGTCGGGCTCTCTGGTCCACAGAGAGCCTGCTTCCTTCTCTCCCTGCCTGCCTCTCTGACTACTTGTGATCTCTGTCTGTCTGAATAAATAAAAAATCTTTAAAAAAAAAAAAAGAGAGTTATTAAGACTTCCATCTTCAAAAAGTTCACAAATTCCATACCAGCTCCATAAATACGAGTAAGTCTTTAGCCCATTAGATCAAAGCCACTTACCGCTAATGATGATGTGCTAGACAGACGACTCATTACATGCTTGTCATTGCTGGAAGGACTTCTTCCCTCCACTGAGCTTTGGGATGTCATAAGGGCCCTTCGCAGAGCTCTTTTTGGAGTTTTTGAAAAAGAGAATGCTCTTGTAACCTAGAGATGAGAGGAGTTACAATTAATTAAGCACAGATAAATCTAATACAATGGATAAGAACATAAACAATGCCAAATATACGTGACTTTTTTTTACAAATAGTATACGGCAGAATTAGAATTTCTTTGGACAAAACTGTGTGAGAAGATGAAGTAGTATATTGCAGACTATTCCACCATGCACTCATAAAGCACTACAGCCCAAAGGGAGAAAGAAAGCAGGCTGAAAAAACCTGGCCTGGGAAATTAGAAACCTGGGTTTTTATCGGATTCTGCTAAAATTTGGTTGTGAAATCTTTAGTCCAAGGCCACTTGAACCTCAATTTATTTATTACAAAAGTGAAAGAGCTCATTTGACATTATTCAACATGTTTATCTAGTATACATTAAATGCTGGGAGATACAAAGATGGTTAAATAAAGTAGAAGGCCCCCCCTCAAAAACAAAGAAAACAATAACAAAAAATTGTAGATCATGACTGCTCGAACTATTAAAATTCACGTTCTATTTTTAAGAAGTCCCATTACATGGAGTGCCTGGGTGGCTCAGTCAGTTATCTGACTTGATTTTGCCTCAGAGTAGTGAGTTCAAGCCCCATATTGGGCTCCATGCTGGGCTTGGAGCCCACTTCAAATGAATAAATAAATACCCCATTGCCAACATTCTTATATAGTCCTCAACTCTGACAGGGTAAGAAGGGAAGTGATCTTCATCATTAGGAAACTGAAACATACTTATGGTCAGAAATAGATCCCAGTTCTCCTGATTCTGTCAGTGCCCATTGCCAAAAAATATCTGAGGCAATATTTAAGATGAATGTACACATATCTACATCTAAACGACCACCAGTACATTTCTAGTGAAGCATGGGGCATAGAAGCATCACTATAACAAGAATGGGAGAGATAACAAGTTGTTATAATTACTGACCAAAAGAATTTGCTGACCTAAAACTATTATCTCTATGGGCCATTTCCTAGAACCAAGAAAACAGCTCTGTTAGACTATCTATGGCAATATTATTTTAGTATACTCTGAAAAATACATTTTGGAGATATGTTAAATAATAAGCTAAGACTCACCTTTTTTGAAGTCTTTTTAATTGCTCTAGATGCTCTACTCAACGTACTGTCCATATCTTTAGTATTTACTTCAAAGGATTCTGGATCAGCACTATAGATAAGATTCTCCTGTTGAAAAAATAACGTTTTTATTATTTTAAAATAATAAGTAAAACAAAATAAAAATACAAAACTGTTTCTAAAGTCAAAGCTCTAAGCACATGGGAGTATATACAAATGAAGCTACTTGGGCTTTTTATATGCTTGACATAATTTCAACTCTTAAGTGTACTAATTTAAGGAGAGTAAAAAATTAGCATTCACTAAATGAAAAATACATTCCAAGGACTATGGACACCAAAGAAATGAAACAAGAACCCAATACAAAATCTTTTTAACAACCTCAAAACCAACAAGTTAGAACCTTAGTGGACATAATGCTTCAGTATAAAGTCTGCTATAAAACCAACATCAAGAAACAATTTCCTTGAGATAATCTCAAATTAAAACTTAGACTTTTTCCTTTTTCCTTTCTTCCTCAACCAACATCTAGATGGATTCTAAATTGGAGTTTCTGAATCTGTGATCATCCTAGGAGTGCTAATGTATAGAAATAGGAGGTAGGCAACCTCCCTGAAATCCTGTGCAAAATTCTGTGTGTTCATAAATGCAAAGGTCAGTTTTCTGAGGAGTAGGTTTGTAGTTTATGTTACATTCTAAAAGGAGTCAAAGATTTCATATAGGCCAAGAACACTGATCAAAACTGACCTTAAATGAGACAACTAATCTCCAAGTAATCCAAAATATCACTTGCTCAAATTACATTTGGGCTTTTCGAAAAAAGCAGGGGAAACAAAATGTTTTTGCATACTCCTGTAACCAATTTGCACTTTAAATTTATAGATCTAGGTCATGAATCAATAAGTTTCCCCGCTAGTCTAGCACTATTGAGACTATCCTCCACCACTGTCATTCTGTGGCTAGAGAGAATTTAATACAACCTTGCAAATATTGGTTTTTCTGAAAATGTTCTCATATGCAAAATGTAGAAAATATCTGTATATTTAACCCACAGGAATCATGAAACAAGACAATGCACAATAGTTCTTTGAAATAAAATGTTAAAACCCCTTGCAAACAAATAGTCTTAAAAATCATACTCTACAGTTAAGTATGCTTGCTTTGGCTCTCTACCATTGACATCCACATAGACAGGCTTGACTCTGCCAAAGCTTCTTAAAACAATCAAATTTACCATGTCTACTCCAGACCCTCTCTTTCCACTTCATCCATTTGCTAAAAGACTATCACTTATCTAATCCCGATGAGGTAATATTACTTGCAATCATCAGTAACTTTTTTAAATGTTATACTTTTCCTGAGTGTAAAACAAATAATTCCATTATAGAAAATTTGAAAGAAAAATGTAAAAGTAAGATAAAATTACCCACAAGTGTCCTGATCATTTGCTATTTACATTTACATATACTCCTTACATATATTTTTATATGCAAAAATGTTTTATTTTAACAAAATTGGAGTGGTTCTATTCAGTTTTATATCTTATATTTTTCAATTAGCTGTGTATTATCGTTTTCTGTATCATTAGATACTCAAAGGAATTACTTTTAATGAACAGATGATAAAAGTCTCTTCTGATTATATGAGAAATAATTTTATCATTTCATTATTTTCTAACACAAAAGAAATAAATATCATATCAGAAAAAATAAAATACTTAGGAATAAACTTAAAGAGATGAAAGACATACACTGTAAACTACAAAACGTTGTTGCTGAAATGAATTCAAAAATACATGAATAATTAGAAAAAATCCTGTGTTCATGAATTGGAAGATTTAACATTAACATGTCAGCATACCCAAAGCAATCTACAGATTCGATGAAATCCTTATCAAAATCCCAGAGACCTTTTGGCAAAGAAAAAAAAATTCATTCCAAAATTCATATGGAATTACAAGGGGCCCCAAATAGCCAAGACAATCCTGGAAAAAAAAGCACAAAGTTGGAAGTCTCAAACTTCCTGGTTTAAAAACCTACTACTAAAGGGTGCTTGGGTGGCTCAGTTGGTTGAGCATCTGACTCTTGATTTCAGTTCAGGTCCTGATCTTGGGGTCATGGGAGTGAGCCCCACGTCAGGCTCTTCCCTCAGCAGGGAGTCTGCTGGAGAGTCTCTGCCCCTCCCACTACCCCCTACTCTCTTCTCTCTCTTTCTCTCTCTCTAAAATAAATGAATCTTAAGGGGCACCTGGGTGGCTCAGTGGGTTAAGCCTCTGCCTTCGGCTCAGTTCATGATCTCAGGGTCCTGGGATCAGGCCCCACATTGGGCTCTCTGCTCAGCAGGGAGCCTGCTTCCTCCTCTTTCTCTCTCTCTGCCTGCCTCTCTGCCTACTTGTGATCTCTTTCTCTGTCAAATAAATAAATAAAATCTTAAAAAAAAATCTCTCTCTCTAAAATAAATGAATCTTAAAAAAAAAAAAAACCTACTATAATCAAAATGGTACTATATTGGCATTAAGATAAAGAATAGAATGGAGGGGCGCCTGGGTGGCTCAGTGGGTTAAAGCCGCTGCCTTCGGCTCGGGTCATGATCCCGGAGTCATGGGATCGAGCCCCGCATCGGGCTTTCCACTCTGCGGACAGCCTGCTTCCTCCTCTCTCTCTGCCTCTCTGCCTACTTGTGATCTCTCTCTGTCAGATGGATAAATAAAATCTTTAAAAAAAAAAAGAATAGAATGGAATGAAACAGAATGGAAAGCCCAGATATAAACCCTCATATAATATGATCAAATGATTTGACAAGGGCATTAAGATTATTCAATAGGAAAAGGACAGCCTTTTTAACAAAGGTGCTGGGAAAACTAGATATCCATAGGCAAAAGAATAAAGTTGGATGCTTATCTTATACCACACACAAAAATTAACTCAAAATAGATCAAAGATCTAAATACAAGAACTAAAACTATAAAACTCTTAAAAGATAAGAATACA
Source organism: Taxidea taxus jeffersonii (assembly GCA_003697995.1). Lineage (NCBI taxonomy): Eukaryota > Metazoa > Chordata > Mammalia > Carnivora > Mustelidae > Taxidea > Taxidea taxus. The sequence goes on along the minus strand of ML110207.1, from coordinate 38,772 downwards.
TAGGTCAAAACTTCCAATACACTAGATTTAACAGTACTATCTTGGATATAATACCATAGGCAGAGGCAACAAAAGAAAAAAAAATAGATTTAATAAAAATTGGTAAACGTTGTACAAAAGACTCTATCAACAAAGTAGGTGGCAATCCAACAGAATGGGAGAAAATATACATCATATAACTGACATATCTGAGAAGGGATTAATATCCAGAATATATAGAGAATGCCTAAAACTCAACATCCAAGAAAACAAACCAGATTCAACATTCACCACCTACAACTACATTTTCTTACAGGTTTTTTAAATGGTTTCACTTTTAACTCATGAATCAACCTATAAACTTAAGTGGATATAAGGTTAGGATATATATCTAATTTTCCCTACGTATTTAACCAACTATCGTATCACCATATGTTAACAATCTTATTAAATTGTTAAAGTACTACATTTATCATGTGTAAAGTCTTATTTCAAGGACATTTATCCTTTTCATTGTGCAGTAATGTTCTTATCATTGTAACTTTAAAAATATAATGTAATATCTCATAAAAGAAGTACAGTTCTTTACTTTTTTTATTATTGCTTTTTCTTTAAAAATTATCTTTGGAGTCATTCTGTCAAAATCCAGAAATTTCCTGTAGGATTTTATAAGAACTACAATGAATTGCCATCCTTATGCTAGTCATACTAGCCAACTGCCATGCTGTCTCATGGGCTCTCTCTCTAAAATAACTATGTCTTTAAAAAATAAAAAAGAAAAACTATTAATATGTATTATGAGACACTATGAGAAACAAAGCAGTCAGGACTGTGATTCGAGCTCTGCCTATCCCTGAGTCTTCCTTATCCCCATTCACATATACCTGTAAGGTAATGCATTAATATTTCCTACATCTTATAATAGAGGGATCACATTTCCTTCATTGCTGTACATATGACACTTTAAAAGTTACATAAACTATAACTTTAGTTTTATGAATTTGATTTTAGCAGTTTAAAATTTAAAGCAGTTTAAAGTTACATAAACTGTAACTTTAGTTTTATGAATTTGATTTTGTTCTCATTTCAGTTTCAATTTTAGTTTCATCTGATTTCATTTCAAACTGGCTTTCATTCAATCAACAAATATATATTAAAAACCTATTTGATAGAAGTTTTTTATGTTCCTAAATACAGAAGGAAATTCAGAAAAGGGATGTTTTGACACAAATATCTCTTCCTTCATGATGTTTTGTTTTCAAAATACAAAGTAATTCATCAATGCTCACTCTAAATTGGTCAACCCAAGACATTTTTAAAAAATTAAATACTGAAGGAGTGCCTGGGTGGTAAACTCAGTTAAGTGTCAGACTCTCGGTTTTTGGCTCAGGTCATGATCTCATGGTTGTGAGATGGAGCCCCACAATGGGCTCCACGCTTATCATGGAGTCTGCTTAAGATCGTCTTTTCCTCTCTCTCTGCTCCTCCTGCTCATGCACATGCTCTCTCTCTCTCTCTCAAATAAATAAATCTTGAAAAAAATTAAACACCGAAGGATCCAATAGAATTAGGTGGGACACAATTAGAAGCTATAGGAGAATTAATTTAATAAAAGTGACTAGTTACAAAACTAACATCCATATCAAACATTAACCTACATACAAAACAACTAGAAAACAACTTAGCTAAAAGATCTCATTTATGAATAGAATTATAGATAGAAAATTACCTAAGAATACATCTAACCAGAAATCCATGTGTCTACACTCTTTTTTTCTGGAAAGAGAGATGAAACTGTCAAAAGTTGCACCACTGAAAAAAAGACTAGTGGGACAGGTGCATATATTTTACTGGAGTATACTTCTGTCCATTTGATTTTTTCTTATGTGCAAATATTATTTTTCCATTTAAATTAGAGAGTAAAATTCACAATATGAATATAAAACAAAATCCCTAAGCAGTTGCTAATAAAGAAAAGAGATACTTTCCTATTGCTATCTTAACTATTATTAAGCATATAACAACAAACTTTGAACTGAAAAAAGAGCAGATGGCTTCCTGTTTTCTCTCAACGAACAAATAAACTACTTCTGATTTAGTAGATAGGTTAGGGTAGATAGATAGGAGGTCTTTTACATTTCTAGAAGCTCTGGGTTCAGAATGCCTGAAAGAGTAATAAGCACCTAGGTAGTTCTAGTGGCTGAGAAGACGATATAGCTGTTTGCTAAGATGGAAAGATGGAAACACTTCCTTTAGTTCTCTCTACACAGAGAAAGGCAAATAGGGCAAATCACAGATAAAAATGCAAAGTAGGAGAAACTCATCTTCATTATTCCAAGGTTTTTTCTACCAGTCTTCTTGTCTTATTGACAGTTCCCATTCTCTCTATTCCAAACACTGAAAAACCTTACTCTGGGTGTACTGTTGTGACCTGGTCTTTCCCAAAGTTTTTCCTCTCTCGTCCCTACTCAGGCTTCTCAGGCACTTCTGCAGAGGACTGGATACTGAGGCTGTCTAAAGCCACAGGGAAATTCACCATAACCATTGCCAGAAAGAGTGATTTATGGCTTTGTTCTTTTCTTAAGCTCTCAAGTTGGCTGCATACTATATATTGTGTGAGCTTTTTATTCCTGAATCTTGGCTCAACTCCTTAGGCTTAACCTATGGGCTCAAAAATTCCAGGCAATTGCACTGCTCATCTACCTCCTCATTACCACAGTAATCAGCTATGTACTCTTATAAACCTGATGAGTACCTCTCCACTCAACTCCATTTATACAATCCCAGGCAACTATGCTAAAAATCAACAGCAGAAGAAATACCAAGAAGACACCAGCCCAACCTTAAGAGATATTCCTATTAGTGAAGTAAATTAAATGTTCTTTCTTGCAGCCAAAGAACTTTATGTCAAAAAGTAAATTGTATGAAGACTAACATCAAGCATTTAAAGTTTTGATGAAATAATTTTGACCATAATTATTTTTACTAAATTTTATAATACCCAACACTGAAATGTAAAAAAAGTTGAACTTGTCTTAAGATTAAGTTCCATTAATATTATAAATGTTCTCGAATATTAGAAATTAATAGAGTAAATAAAATACAGCATAACCACATACCAGACTTTTAAAAAAATAATTATCAGTAAAAGCAAAGTCTCTCCGAATAAAAACTTTATTCCTCTAAATTAATCGTCCAAAAAAACTTTACTCCTCTAAATTTCTGAAATAAAAATAAAATTTATACCAGAACTAAAACTCACTTTTTAACATACTAATATAATTCTAAAAACATTTCATGATTAACTCAACATTATCTCAAGGATTAAAGGCTAGAAAGGGAAGGAGTTCTTCAATAAGCTCCAAATTCACATGTACCTAAGACTAGTTCTAAAGACAGATCTGCAAATTTTAAGATTAGAAAATAGTATCGATTTCTCCCAATGAGAGACATATTAATTTCAGGAGAAACTAAATCTCAGCTACAGATTTACTCACGGGTGTTAATTCAAAGAAATTTTCCAGCATTTCTGACATCTTGAGCTAATGAGCCCACACATGTGAGTTATCAGACCCTTTTTTCCTTAAGCTCTCCTCTCCTACTAGTCCTCAAACACAGATGCTGAAGAAAAAGTAACTAGTATCATGATGCTCCCCCTTAGCTTGTGCGTCAATGATTTCCTCAAGCTCTATAATCCTATTTACAGCTCAGAACGTCTGCTTTAGCCAAAGCAGTACCAATAACAAATATTTATATTAGCAACTTATTATGTGTGGCTAATAACCAGCAGAATAATTTTAAGTACAAATCATAATAACTCCATTATAAATAACATTGGCTCAGAAGCACAAACTCTTCTATGTTCTACTTTCAGTCTATTATTCATGTAGCTAGTTCTTAAACTTGTAAACAGAATTTCTAAGAATGAATATTGCTACTGAAAAGTAGCCAGTAGTGATTTGTCTAAAATGTTAAAACTTGATTTTTTTAAAAGAAATCTGAAGAATTAATAGTAAAAGAACTGAACTGCAGCATTGGGCATTTAATTTTCAAATTACTTCCTCTAAACTATTCAAAGTAGGGGTAGTGGAAAAATAACATTGTTTAAATCACTTGTTAATAAATTATATTTTTGACATTTGAGATTAGAAATCTGCAATGGCTTTAGAAAGCTACCATCTGGCCTTAGGCAATATATGAACCTTAAGAGTATGGACCATACATTTAAAGGCTACATGCTGGCAAGAGACCAAAAATACAAACCTAAGTATTCTGAGAGATAAAACTCTCAACAGATTGAAACTCTAATGTTAAATTCTAAATGAACAGACTATGGGACACCATATCCATGGGGAGAAAAGCTATACAAAAGGGTTTAACCAAGAATTGGAATACCTGGATTCTAATGTAAGCTTTATGTTCTTGGCCTTAATGTCACAGGTAAAATAATGAGATTAGATTAGGCTTCATTTCAGCTTAAACATTCTTAAGTCATTTATAAATGGGCATGAAGAATGGAACAGTATAGAATAAGACAGCTGTATTTCTTTGACTCTTAATAAAGTAAGCTCCAATTGTTTAGGTAACCCAAAATTTGTAATAGAAGGACAAAAACTACTGATTGAAAGAATCAAGAAAATTTTATCTTTTACATTGTGTGTGTGCATGTGTGTTTATTTAGAAATCTTCAACAGGCAAATGTTATCAAATGGTAAGATATCGACTCAGGGCTTTTTAAAATTTATGTAGTATTTTAAATGTGGGAAAGAACTCAACTGAAGTCAGTGAGAATATCTCAATTTACAAAATATTTCTTAGTAACAAAATTTCACAACTTGAAAGAATTTTGTGATTTAAGTATAAATCAGGACATAGTTAAACATTTGCTGCCATCTTGTGGCTAACATATGAAATTTTTCCATTAGCTGTTTATATTTTAGTTACAGAATTATTAGCCATCCTATGGCTAGTAATTCAGTAGACTATTTTACAGAAATCTTTCCATTGATAGCACTTCAGTATTATGGTTATAAATTTGGAAAGAACTACATAAGCCATCTAGTCTGACATGATAAATGTAGGAGTTATTTCTATAAGAGGCAGTCACTATACTATAAGAATCCATTTTGTATATGCATTCTTAGAGAGCCGTGAAAAAAAAATTCCTTCTAACAATGAGCATTTTGTATGCTTTCTAACAAAAGCTGTTTCCATCATTTTTCAAGCTAGTACTGTTGTATGCACTAGCCTTCTGTGAACCTTTTTGTGGAACAACCTTTCATTTATAACAACATATTGTTGGCCCATAGAAATTAAAAAAACAAAAACAAAAACAAATCATGCTAGATGAAGTGTTCTGTAAATGACAATTAGGACAAAGTAGTCAATCTCAGAATTTTATCCTTCGGTTTTCCCTGTCAAAAATTGAAATCTCGGGTGCCTGGGTGGCTCAGTCATTAGCGTCTGCCTTCAGCTCCAGTTATGATCCTAGGGTCCTTAGATTGAGTCCTGCATTGGGCTCCCTGATCAGCAGAGAGCCTACTTCTCTGCCTACTTGTGCTCTCATCCTCTCTCTCTCAAAAATAAATAAATAAATAAAATATTAAAAAAAAAAAAGAAATTTAAATCTCCTTACTAAAAAAAAAAAAAAAAGTGTTCTCAACAGACTCAACATTTAAGTTCTCAACACTTAAGTAGAAGGTTTTAGTCAAATATTATCTACTCTATAAACTACTAAAATTATACCTCAATAGTCTTCAAGGTCAGACTTAACTATGATAAAATAATATTCCAACAGGAATGTCCAAGGCAAATTTCCATTATAGTGCTACTATACTGAAAACGGTTGTTTATCAATACATTCTCCTCTATGTCATTTGTACAAGGATGAAAGGGTCTATACCTGTCAATCATATGTCTCTCCCATATATAATGAAGAAATCAAATTATCTGTTAAGGGATCAAGATTTCATCCAAGATCTCCTACAGGCTCTCTGATTTCTGTGAATCATTTAACTTTAATAATTTGATTTTCTCATGTATCTGCACGTTAAACTGTGTAAAATAATTATATATTCATAATGGTATTTGATTTTCAGAGGTTGGGCTGAGAAAATCGGATTGGCAATTTGCCGAACAAAAAAAACAACTTGCTACAACTCATCTACTGCTTTCAACAAGATAAAAGACTAGAACAAGATGCCCTCTATTTTACAAATAGCCAGGTCAAAGAGCACCAATAAAAATCTCAGGGTACATTAGAACAAGTCCCAAAAGCCTCACTCAGTCAGAAAGGCACAGGAGCTATTAGGCTTTGAGGACCTACCTGTAAGCTAGGGACTCAAAATGTCTGTGTGTCTATTTTTTTTTTTTTAATTTTTTTTAATAGACAGAGATCACAAGTAGGCAGAGAGGCAGGCAGAGAGAGAGGGGAAAGCAGGATCCTTGCCAAGCAGAGAGCCCGATGTGGGGCTCGATCCCAGGACCCCAGGGTCATGACCTGAGCCCAAGGCAGAGGCCTTAACCCACTGAGCCACCCAGGCACCCCCGTGTGTCTATATTTTTAAAAGTCTTTTCCAAAACAACTTTTTAAACCAGTTTTCCTCAATTCATGTAAAACTAGAACTCTCCTACGTTCATAATCACCAAGTCATCAGAAATGTACAGGGTTAGTCTGAATGCATTGCAATGAAGTTAAAACTTTCATTGTAATAGTTGGTTAAGAACTTACAGCGTCCGCTTTACAAATGGTATTGGCTACATGTCGACATAGCATCTTTAACCAGTTTTCTTTCGGAAGTTCCTCTGATGTCATCTGGAAACTGAGCAGCACATTTGCCCGCTCTGTTGGTGGCCTCACAAGCAAGGCAAAAGCATTATGGCAATCTAGGGTTCCAGAATAAGTATAAACATTAAGTGTTACTCCTTAGAAATGATAGATTTATTCAAGTTTAGTTTCTTCAGAGCAACAAAATTCCAATAAAATTATCTCTTCTCCACCCTTTTCATCCCTCTTTTTTTTTTTTCAAGGAGATCCTTCTATCCCTCTATTTTTAACTGGACAAAGAACATCCATATTACATTGAAACACTGGTAAGAATTATAATAGTAAGTACCATGTAAGAAACCAACAATGAAATTTACTGACATTAAGTAGTATTTTCTATGAAATTTAATATTTTCTATGAGATAGTTTTTTAAATTAGATTATATCATTTCTTAGAATTCCTAAATTTAAGTTTTAAATTAAAATGGTATTATAAGATTAATTTGATAACTTAAATCAAGTTCAAAGAAATAAAATATCCAGATATCAAAACTGTTACAAAATGTTTTTGGACCAAAATGCTAAAACAGAACCTATTTTAAACAATAATTATAATCTAGAAGTCAAATCCAAAAATATGGAGGTGATTTAAATAAATGCACTATTATAACCCTTAATAAATCCAGAATCTGACAACCAAATCAAGATAGCAATATAAGGGATGCCTGGGTGGCTCAGAGGGTTGAGCCTCTGCCTTCGGTTCAGCTCATGATCTCAGGGTCCTGGGATCGAGTCCCGCATCGGGTTCTCTGCTCAGCGGGGAGCCTGCTTCCCCACCCCCTCTCTCTGCCTGCCTCTCTGCCTACTTGTGATCTCTCTCTGTGTCAAATAAATAAATAAAATCTTTAAAAAAAAAAAAAGATAGCAATATAAGTTGCTGTTCAAGTCTTCTTTGTTTCTCATAAACTTCAAAGTCTTCCATTATTAGTGGGCAGGATCAGTAATGGAACCAGCTTACACCATAAAAACATTGTGTCTAACATCTAAAATATGGTCATACACACACATCACTAGGTGCCAACTAACCTGATGATACTGGTTTTGGTAGGTATAAACTTTTGGTAATTTCAGGCCTTCAGAGAATCTCCCTAACACTATCAAGCTTGAGTAGAAACTCTCCTTAATACACATTTGACCCATGTTAATTTTACCATAGTTACTTTGGGTGCATTTATTCAAGTACTTCTTTCGGGGCCATATCCTAAACATATTTCTAGCAATGCAGCCATTGCTAACAGGGAAGGAATAAGATGCAGAGCACAGGCAATAGACTGGTGATTTCTTTTGGATTCTGAAGGAATAAAAGTAAGTTTTGTTGTAGTAAGAGGCTAGATTAGGGCACTATCTTGACATATAACCATTTAAAAGCTACTTTATCCCTTAAGGGATGGAAGATATCCCATAGGTTAAGAGAACAGTTTTCATTTAAGAAAAGTAAGATATCAAGTAGGTTCCTAGAGAAGAGTTGGGATAAATGTATAAGAAAAATTACCAAAACTAACCAACTGTATTTAAAGATAATTTGCCAGTTTAGGAGTGCCTGGGTGGCGCATTTGGTTAAGTGTCTAATACTTGATTTCAGCTCAGGTCATGATCTCAGAGTTTTGAGATCAAACCCATGTCAGGCTCCATGCTCAGTGGCGAATCTGCTTGAGACTGTCTCCCTCCCCTTCTCTCTGCCCCTCCCCCAGCTCACATGCTTGCACTCTCTCTTAAATAAATAAATCTTAAAAAAAAATAAAAATAAAAGGAGAGTTTACCAGTTTAAAACAAAAACAAAAGGGAATGAATCAAACCTACAATGAATAAAATTATTTTCATTTGCCAACAGTTTATCCAGTGAGCATACCTTCTGTTTCTCTTATGTCCAGTACCTTCTTAATTTGAGAAAGAGGCATTAGATGAATATGCTTAAGAGAAGCTGGGGGTCGGGTATGGCCAGGAGGACTCCTAAAAGTGCCAATAACCTTGTGTCGTTTTCTTGCTATCTGATTACAGAAAAAAACATGAATGAAAACAAAGACCAAATACATAAAAATGATAATAATCACATACATTTACATGAGATCCATTTGACTATTAGTCATTTCAGAATTACTCTGTGATAAAAAGCAGAGTTACTATGTGACAAATTCATACAGGCATGTAATTGTAATTGTGTAGCAGAAATGCTCATGTATGTACAAGAAGAACCTAAAAGTCAGGAAAAAAGACCAAAGAAGATCTATACAAAAAGTCCCAGAGGTGTGAAAGAATTTAGAAGCACTTTGAGAGGGAACAGCATTGAAGGACAGAGAAATCTTCAACAAAAAGCCTTGAGGTCAGAAAGAGGAATAGTTGCTCTGGATCTTGGTCTCAGATTCAAAAGATAATAGATTTTAGTTTAAGAGCAGAATTCACAATGATCTCAGATCCTGTACAAGGCATTGAAGACAAAAGAGTAAAAAACACAGAAATGGTTCTGGGTCTCATGATATTTACATACCATTGAGAAAGAGGCAGAGTAAAGAACTAACAACAATACATTATGCAAATGATACAAATTATAAACTCAAGGTGCAGCGCTGCCTTCCGCTCGGGTCATGATCTCGGGGTTGTGGGATCGAGCCCCGCATCGGGCTCTCTGCTCTGTGGACAGCCTGCTTCCTCCTCTCTCTCTCTGCCTCTCTGCCTACTTGTGATCTCTGTCTATCAAATAAATAAATAAATAAAATCTTCAAAAAAAAAAAAGCAAGCATCCTTGTCTGCTCTTTAAAGATGTAACTTTCCCTAAACTAGGAACTCCTGCAAGAGAAAGAGATAGGCAAAGTAACTCAGGGGAAGACAGGAGTAAAATCAGAAAGGACCCTGTGATTCATAATGTACTGAATTCTGTGAATTTTCTAAGGTCTTTAAACTTATTTTTTTCATTTCCATGAAAGTCTAGTGTACTATTTTGCTTTTTTAGAAGAACATCTTTTTTGAGGTCATAATCATCAACTGAAAGACATTAACACAAAATGATTTAGGATACGTTACTTAATGAATTGAGATTGGTCATCATCATGAATGACAAGGTCTCGCTAAAAATGCAAAAGACAGTCAATATCATATTCACACTGAAGCAGAAATAAGATATAGATCTATGTTACATTGTCAAATATTAAAATTTACATTGACATAGGAAAAATAAGCAATACAGACTCTAAGTAATTTCCACTATAAATCTGAATATACATTTAAATCAATTTGGCTAAGCAAATAATTTTAAAGTTCATTTTTTAGAAAAGGAAAAACAATAACAAGTACCAATAGTGATGACACAAATGCTAGCACATCAAAGTAAAAATTCAAAACACAGTTAAACTATAAAAAGGAATACATGTCTGTAAATCCTCTATCAGCTTAGCTTTAATAAAACATCAACTGTCAAATTTAAGAGAGGTCAATATAGATCTTTATCCATTTTAAATGTTTCTAACTTTTATCATATTCTTCACGGCAAATTTGCTAAGGGTTTTTTTTTTTTTAAAACAAGCTAAGGAATAAAAGTTTAGAATTATAAATCTTCGAAGTCTAAATTGAATGTAGAGGATAGAGCTGTTTCGGTTAATATGATTCTAAGAGAGAGAGCTAAGATACACAGAACAAAAAGTCAGTGGATATAAGAAGGTAAAAGAAATACGAAACTGGAATATCGCACAATGGACGCAGAAGCTACAGGGAATAACCAATGACAGGAATTAAAGTGGCAGGTAAGTCAATGAGCCAGTTATAGAAAACTTCATGGAATTTGAAGATATATGACCAAAAATTTAAAGTAAACCACAACTCTCTCAAGATTAAGAGGATAAAACCCAGAACAGATTAGCAAAGAAGTACAGACAATGGAGCCAGTTGACCTGGGCACTTCAATGGGAAAAACCTAAAACAGGCTTTTAAGAGAGGTAAATAAATAGAAGTACTGAGCAACTGTGTACAGTAAAACCCCACTGGAAATTGACTTCACCTAGACCCTGTTCTCCAAAAGCAGGCTGAAGTTCTCTTCATGGGGGTGACAAGTAGTTCGAAATTATCTGCCTCATGATTTTTTACGACATTTTCAGCTCAGGGTATGGTCAATTATGTGTAGTATTTTCACTGTCTTTTGGGACATTACTGACCAATAAAAATATCGGGTTTTTTATTAACCTCACTACAACAAAACTCTGCATTTAACACAAATCAAGTTTTGGTGAGATTTTATTATACCTGTAACTGCACATGGTTGGTTCTTTAAAATTTTCTTGTATTTTATACTTTAAATAATAATATACATAAGAGGGCAGCACTTCTAGAGAAGTAGAAAAACATAAAAGGAAGAGATACAGACTTTAAAGAAAAAGGAAACCCATCAAATTACTTCAATGAAAGCAATAGCAAGTTACCCAATAACAGAAATGTCAAAAGTCTTCTGGTTAGTATTTGTTTTCAAAATAGAGTTGGGGTTTTTTTTTCTGAGATAAAGGAAAATACACATATTTATATCTTCCATTAGACTGTTTAGTTGTTTAAAAATACACCATTAAGAAAAGAGCTGGAAAAGCACACAAAGATGATTCGATTTGCCCAAAGAATTAATATGTAGGAAATGCTTTAATAGAGGAGAATTCTTAAATTATAATCATCGCATACCATCTGATATACCAACCACTCACCCTAAAACCTGCTGTTTTAAGCAAGAATCAGGGGTCACAATTCATCGTAGTAAATAATCACATTATCCCACTCATCAATAAAATACAGTCTCCCTCTTCGCTTTAAAAATCTACTTAAGGGCGCCTGGGTGGCTCAGTGGGTTAAGCCTCTGCCTTCGGCTCGGGTCATGATCTCAGAGTCCTAGGATCGAGTCCCGCATCGGGCTCTGCTCAGCAGGGAGCCTGCTTCCCTCTCCCTCTCTCTCTGCCTGCCTCTCCGCCTACTTGTGATCTCTGTCAAATAAATAAATAAAATCTTTAAAAAAAAAATAAAAAAATAAAAATCTACTTAAATTTCAAATTATTTTGTGGATCTTGAACAAACATACATTGAAACAGGAAGTTCCTAAAATTCTTGACCTAAGCATTTATTAGCATAAAATAAACTAAGTTTTTCATTTTGACTTGTATTTTGAATCATGAAAATTTGTCATACTTCCTAGTATTGGCCTTCTCTAAAAGCAGTCTTTTAATAGTATTAAACCAACAAGCGATCTCAAAAAACTGATTACATTAACTTTAACTTGTATATTATACTTCAATCAAGGCTTGGCTTTAAATATTCAGGCAAGCCATATAAATCTGCAGTTTATTATACTACATTAAGTACAAATTTACCTCCAGGCAGTCATTGAAGAGAAAGAGAGTTACTTGCTCTCCTCTGTCACAGGGGTGTTCACCTAGAGAAATTGTTTCAACTCGTTGGACTAAGCTTCGGTGAGAAGACAAAAGATTAGCCTGTAGAGATTGAAAATAATAGTAAAAAAGATCACTTTTCAAAGTTACCATTTTTTTAAAAATGGTGCCAGACACCTGAGTACCTTAATTGATTAAGCATCTGGGTCTTGATTTTGGCTCAGGTCATTATCTCAGGGATTGAGACCCACGTTGGGCTCTGTGTTCAGTGAGGACTCTGCTTCAGATAACTTCTCTCCTCTCCCTCTCCCCCTTCCCACCCTCCAGAATAAATAAATTTTAAAAAGAAAAAAAGGAAAAATGAAAAGAAAAAGAAGATGGTACCAAAATTCTGTTCATATTAAAAATATAAAATCTAAATAATAAAAAGTAAATTGACAATCATCAAAAATGAATACTTACTGGGCATCCATCTACCTCATAAACAACATCAAAAATTTGCTTTTGGGCTTCTGTTTTTCTCTTATCCTCGTTAATATGGCTGAAAAATTAATAAGTTTAGTTTTAAAACTTCAACTTTTAAAACTTAATAAAATAGGAAAACTGCATACAAAGACACTCATGTCACAAAAAAAGATCTTCCATGTGAGTCTATCTTAATTTTGACAACTGAATCAGTTAAAATATCTCCTAACAGTAGCCAACTATATTAAAAAAATTCCATAGAATCCTTCAGAAAATTGTTTTACTATCTTCTTTTATATATTTTTTTTATTATACTCACAATATACTTCCTAAAATACAATAAACCCATACAAACTTCAGGTTAATAGAAGTTCTAAATCTAAGTTCAGTTAAGGTTTTATGTAGGTTATTCCCAAGTCATATGCTAATCATTTTATTGAAACACAAACTAAGACTACTATTTCCATACAAGATGAATTAAAAAGGAAAGGATATAACTTCTTCCTGAAACAACTAAAAAACCATCAAGATATAAAGACACAGGTTTGGGGCGCCTGGGTTGCTCAGTTAAGCATCCAACTCTTGATTTTGGCTTAGGTCATGATCTCAGGGTCTGGAAATCAAGCCCAGCTCCACTCCATGCTGTGTGTGGAGTCTGCTTAGGGTTCTCTCTCTCCCTTTCCCTGTGCCTCAGTCATACCCCTAGCCCCAACCCTCACCACGCACTGGGTGTTCTCTCTCTCTCGAAAAAGAAAGAAAGAGAGGAAAGGAAAGGAAAGGGAAGAGGGGTTGTCAAGACACTAGGAAATCAATTCCTGTGAGACAGGGACAAATAAGGCAAGCTCAATTTAATGCTGTCTATAAAAGACACACTTTAGATTCCAAGATATAAATAGGCTGAAAGCTAAATGATAGAAATACTCTATCCAACAACAACAAAATACACACTCTTCTCAAGTGTATATGGACCATTTTCCAGGTTAGGCCATAAAATAGGCCTCAAAAATTCTGAAAGAATTGAAATAATACAAAGCATCTCCTCCTACAACAACAGAGTAAAATTATAAATAATAAAAGGAAATTTGGAAATTCACAAGTATGCGGGAATTAAATAGCACACTCCTAAATAACCAATGGGTCGAAGAAATCATTAGGAAATTAGAAAATCCTTGGGGAAAAGACAAAAACAACATACAAAACATATAGTATGCAACTAAAGCAATACCTATACATATATAGCTATAAATGCACATATAATAAAAAAAATTTCAAATCAATAACCTAAACATGTTAGGATATATTGATTTAAAACTCCACTCTGAGCAATGGGGAGAAAAACAAAGTAAATCTAGAGCAAGCAGAAAAAAAGAAATCATAGAATAGAAATTACTGAAATAGAGAATACAAAAAATAACCGAAAAATGAACAAAATTATTTACTTCTTCAAAACATTGACAATATTGACAATCCTTTAGCTAGGCTGGCCAAGAAAAAAGAAAAAAAGAAGACACAAATTACTAAAATCAGGAATAAAAGATAGGACAGCACTACCAACCTTACAGAAATAAAAGGGATTATGAGAACACTATGGACAACTAATTAAATAACTTGGCTGTAATAGACAAATTCCTACAAAGACACAAACTATAGAAACTTGCTCAGGAAGAAATTAAAAGTCTGAATAGATCAATAAATTCAATTAGTGATTTTTAAGCCTAAATGGCTTCACTGATGAATTCTACCAAACACCTAAAGAATTAGTACCAATTCTTCTCAAGTTCTTCCAAAAACCAGAAGAAGGGGGCGCCTGGGTGGCTCAGTGGGTTAAAGCCTCTGCCTTCGGCTCGGGTCATGATCTCAGGGTCCTGGGATCGAGCCCCGCATCGGGCTCTCTGCTCTGCGGGGAGCCTGTTCCTCCTCTCTCTGCCTGCTTCTCTGCCTACTTGTGATCTCTGTCAAGTGAATAAATAAAATTAAAAAAAAAAAAACAGAAGAAGGTAACTTTCCAAGGTAGTCTCTAAAACCAGTATAAGCCTGATACCAAAGCCAAAAGACATCACTAGAAAATTATAGACCAACATCCCTTATGAATATAGATATCAAAACCCTCAACAAAATACTAGCAAACCAAATTCAGCAACATACAAAAAAAAATACTATCCCAGGAAACACAAGCTTGAGTAAACAAGCAAAAATCAGTAAATGTAATACACCACACCAACAGAATAAAAGGCAAATACTACGTGATCACTTAAATAGACAGAAAAAGTATTGGACAAACCAATGTCCTTTCAGGATAAAAACACCCAACAAACAAGAAATAAATAAGGACTTCCTCAATCTAATAAAGGGAATCCATAAAAGTCCCAAAACTACCATTATACTCAGTAGTGAAAAACTGAATTCTTTTCCCTTAAAATCAGTAACAGGGCAAGAACAGGATGTTCACTCTCATCACTTCTGTTTACCATTGTAGTGGAGCTTCTGACCCGGGCTATCATCACATGAAAAAATGCTCAGCATCATTTGTCATTAAAGGAAATACAAGTCAAAACTACAATGAGTTATCAATGGATATACACATCTATTGAAATTTCACAAATTAAAACAACTAACATCTGAGAGTTGGTAAGGGCACAGAACCACTGAAATTCACCATATACTGTTGGTAGCAATGTGAAATAGTACAACCACTTTGGAAACAGTTTGGTAATTTTTTAAAAGTTATACATACAACTACTAGATGACCTACTCATTCCTACCACTAGGTATTTACCCAAGAGAAAGGAAAGCATATATTCATACAAAGACCTGTTCACAAATGTTCATACCAGTTTATTTGTAAGATCAGAGATGGGGGAAACAATCAAAATGTCCACCAACACATGAATGCATACATCAGTTGTGGTACAGCCATACAATAGAAAACAATAATAACCAATGCACTACTGATAAGAGCAACGACTACTCTCAAAATAATCATGCTGAGTAAAAGACTAACAAAAGACAATATACTGTCTGATACTATTTTTTTTTTTTTTGGTCTGATTCTATTTAGGTAAAATTCTAGAAAATGCAATTTATACTGATAAAAACAACACCAGTTGTTATCATGGTATGAGCAAGACTAGGAGAGGCAGGAAAAGGGATTACCAAAAGGCATGAGTAAACTTTTGGAGGTGACAGAAATTGTCCCTTATCTTGATGGTAGTTACCGATGGTACCATGGGAGTGTATATATACCAAAATTAATCAAACTACATTTGAAACATAATATAGCTTAAAAAACAAAAAACACATACATACTAAAGCTACAAAGCATAGCTCTATAACAAATTAATCTGTATAAGCTAAGGACGTGTGGGCATCTGGGTGGCTCAGGGGCTTAATTGTCTGCCTTCAGCTCAGGTCATGATCCCAGGGTCCTGGGATCAAGTCTGCATCGGCCTCCCTGTTCAGCAGTGAGTCTGCTTCTCCCTCTGCCCCCTTCCCCCCTCCTGACTTGTGTTCTCGCTCTCAAAAATAAATAAAAATTTAAAAGATAAATAAATAAATAAAAATAATAAGCTAAACAAGTGTAACTAATGTTGTAAGAATCTAATCTTAGGGGGGTTTTGTTTGTTTAAATGGCAAGGACTAGTTAATTGGCACTATCTCTTTTATTTTCTTTACCTGAAAAATTATAGTTGTTTCAATCAAGCATAATAAGCATTTAAAACCTAAGCTAAATATTCAAAAGTCTCAAGAACTCAGATGTGGTCAAGCTGTATTAAGTTTATAAATCAGCATCATAATTCAACACTAAATAGCAGCTCCTATGACTCAACACTTACTGAAAACCTATTATGAGCACAGCATTCAGGATAGGGATATATTAGTAAGATTCTTAAATTGTCAGAAAGCTTAAATAATGTTGAAAAAGAAAGAAATCTTTAATCACCTACCTTATCAATATGGCTCATTATCTAAAGCAGCCAATAGATACTATTCTAAGGGAGACAACAGGTCAAATGTCTTCCCTACTTAGGTACTCTATAATCTGTGTTTATAGAACATATTATATATAAATAACAAATACTATAAGCTACCATCAAAATAATACTGGTAAAGTACTCTACACGCCAAACAGGTAGATTGGGCAAATAATAACCTTTCAGTAATCTCTTCTGTGAGGACAAGTTAACACTGACTGTCTACTTCATAGTTTGTTAAAGGATCAAGGTAAATTATGTGCAGAGTATGTTAAACCATGAAGTGCTGGAAAAACTATTCTCCCAGCCTCAAAATAACAAAGTAAAAGCATAAAGGCTGGCTGGCTAACATATAAAATATAAACCTAAGCAAAAAACAAAACACCCGTAACCCTTTCAGCAAAAACAGAAGCTCTTATTCGTTAATTGGAGCATTATTCTACTGGTGGACCCTCCCTCTAGAGCTAGCAAAGTCTCTAAGAGCTCCTTTTCAATTATTTTAAGAAACTGTTTCACACAGAAGCACCTCAAGGAATCTGAGAAGTCATTTTTTTTAAAAGATTCTATTTATTTATTTGACAGAGATCACAAGTAGGCAGAGAGGCAGGCAGAGAGAGGAAGGGAAGCAGGCTCCCCGCCGAGCAGAGAGCCCGATTCGGGGCTCGATCCCAGGACCCTGGGATCATGACCTGAGCTGAAGGCAGAAGCTTTAACTCACTGAGCCATTCAAGGAGCCCCCTGAGAAGTCATTTAACTAAATCTATTAAACATGTTGATGACAAAGTCCAAAGAGTTGAAGTGCCTTCACCTTCCATGAGGCAAAACAATTAATAGCAACAGTTTTCTTTTCTGACTATAATAATCAGGAAAGATAATTTCTGCGGTGCCTGGGTGGCTCAGTCGGTTAAGAATCTGCCTTATGATCCTGGGATGGAGTCCCACATCAGGCTCACTGTTCACTGGGGAGCCTGCTTCTCCCTCTCCCTCTGTCCCTCCTCCTGCTGGTACTCTCTCACTTGCTCTCTTGTTCTCAAATAAATAAATAAAATCTTAAAAAAAAAAATCAAAATGTAAAATATAAGAAATAAATAAATAAAAGGATCATTTCTTTTTTCTTTAAGTTTATTTGCTTTTTTTTTTTTTTTAAGATTTTACTTATTTACTTGACAGACAGAGATCAAAAGTAGGCAGAGAGGCAGGCAGAGGGAGAGGAGGAAGCAGGCTCCCCGCAGAGCAGAGAGCCCAATGTGGGGCTCGATCTCAGGACCCTGGGATCATGGCCTGAGCCGAAGGCAGAGGCTTAACCCACTGAGCCACCCAGGCACCCCTGCTTATTTATTTTTAAATAATCTCTACACCCAACATAGGGCTTGAACTCATGACCCCTAAGATGTGGTATACATATGCATGCACACATACATGCACACACACACAATGGAATATTAGTCAGCTATCAAAAAAATGAAATCTTGCCATTTGCAACAACATGGATGGAACTAGAGTTTATTATGCTATTATGCTAAAGGAAATAAGCCAATCAGAGAAAGATAATTATCATATGATTTCACTCATATGTGGAATTTAAGAAACAAAACAGAGCATAAGGGAGGGAAGGGACAGGAAAAATAAAACAAGATGAAATTAGAGAGGAAAACAAACCATAAGAGACTTTTAGTCATAGGAAACAAACTGACGGTTGCTAGAGGGAAGGGGGGTGAGGGTAATGGTCATTAAGGAGGGCACCTGATGTAATGAGCACTGGGTGTTATATAAGACTGATGAATCAATTAACTCTACCTCTGAAACTAATAATACACTATATGTTAACTGAATTTACATTAAAAAAAGATCATTTCTGATTAGAGCTATGTCTCCAAGTTAGACCTACAGAAATTAGCCTAAGTTTAACAATCAATCACCCAAGTCAATTCCACAGGGTTTATACTTTTAATACATCTCCAACCAACCCTATCAATTCATACTCAATTAAATTCAAGGTAAGAAACAAAAAGTCAAAAGTAAAAATGAAAGAAGTTTTATAAATCTTTTTATTTCACCACAGTCAACTTCCTAGTTACATTTGAGTAGTTTAAATGAAGACAAGAACATGCTATGACTGGAGGTATATAAAGAACATGTCCAGAAGTACGTTTATAACATCACCAAATTTCTAAATCATTGTTTCTTTCTATACATAATAGTTTAATACCCTAAGAAATAAATGTTTTTGGTTAATCAATGTATTCTCACAATACTCCTTTCTCATCATTTTAATGTTTAACTATACTATTAGAAAAATAATTCAGACATTACTTTATAAAAATTTGCTATTGATATTTCTCTCCATTTATGATTCTAATTGTTCTATAATTCCATTTTAATCTAGGAAACAATAAGAAATTGAAATAATGCACTTACGTCATTACTTCTTTTAGTGATCCAATAGCTTTTTCTAGAGTGCTTTTGTCAGGATTTTCTTCAGCTGTATGCTTTTTAAGATCTGTTATATAAAATGGGTTTTTTTCCAAGATTAGAAAAATAGTAGTCAAAAAAAAAATCATAGTTTTTTTATCTAAGACTTCAAAATACTGTACATCTTGGAGCGCCTGGGTGGCTCAATTGGTTAAGTGTCTGACTTTGATTCCGGTCATGATCTCAGGGTCCTGGGATAAAGCCCCCTGTTGGGAAACTCAGCAGGGACCTGTCTGCTCATCCCTCTTCTTCTGCCCCTCCCTCTGCTCCTGTCTCTCTCTCTCTCTCTCTCTCACTCAAATAAATAAATCTTTAAAAAATAAATAAAATGGTGTCTATTAATTTTTAAAGATACTATCTAAGCTTCACTTCAAAAGTTTTATGCCATGTTCTCTTGGGAGTTCTCTTCTTGCACAATTGTTAAGGTTTCCACAATTTTATTGACTAAATTTTTTGAATATGTACAGATTTTTCTTACACTGTTATCTCAATTCTCTTTTAGTAAAACTTGGGGACACCTAGGTTCTTCAAGCTCTCTCCATAGTGTTGAATGAAAACACACAATCCTCAATTAGCTGAGAAGTCATTATATGTTATAGTTCATATTGAGGCCCATGGCTCCAACACAGAGAGCATTCGGTAACCTAGAAAGAAGGTTTTATGTAATTTAGAGGTTCATCACATGCTGAATCTTTGACTCTTATCCAGGTTAAGTTCCCTATGCCATGTTCCATCTGATGTTTCCTAGCACCATGCCTACCCAATCTCTGAAATTTGAATGACAGGAAAAAGGCTTAGAAACTATTTGATGGATTTCTACATGTACTTAATGAAAAAATAATGAAGTAAATAATCCAAAAAAAATGCTTTACAGAGTTAAATCACACTACTTTGTTCATCTAGTCTCCTTATAATCTAAAAAAAAAGGACAGCTTTTAAATATGGGAGAAATCATCTTATAAACTAGCTATTCTAATCTACATTAGAGGACCTTAAAAGAAACAAAAATGCAAACAAAAAAGCAAAAATTTTTAAATTTAATAATTCATATATTACCCAAAATATTTAAAGAGAAAAATAGATTAAACAGTCATAAAATTAGCCTCCTTATTTGCTGCTATCCATAATAATGTGCTTAAGGATTGGGGATCAAAATACTTTATTACAGACTTATTCCTATTTGTAATTTAGTTTTCATAATTTTAAATATATAAAAATTGATCCTGTCCTAAAAATATTCACTACTTTAATCAGCTAAATTTAAAGGTATACACATATGCTTTTCTTTTGCTACAGGCAAAATTTACTCATAAAAATTAAGTGCAAAAAAACAAAATTGGGGCGCCTGGGTAGCTCAGTGGGTTAAAGCCTCTACCTTCCAGCTCAGGTCATGATCCCAGAGTCCTGGGATCAAGCCCCACATCAGGCTCTCTACTCCATGGGGAGCCTGCTTCCTACTCTCTCTCTCTCTCTCTCCCTGCCTGCCTCTCTGTCTACTTGTGATCTCTGTCAAATAAATAAATACAATCTTAAAAAAAAAAAAAAAAAAATTAACTCTCTTTAAGCTCTAGAATAAGTGGATACAGGCTTCAAGAGTGTCCTGTACAATTGAAGAAACAAAGTATATAGACCAAGTATACAGACTTTACAAAGATTCAGATTGAGACATGAATCATCTCTCATCTTGTGATTTTGTGGGTGAATTTTGTTTACATGGATATAAACTGATTTTCCATTAACGACACACCATGAAATGTAAGGCTTTCCGTAGAGAAACAAAAACTGAAAAAATAATAGTCAATGTAATTGATACGGTAATAAATAAAGTATTTTAGGAGACTGAATTATTATAGTATCTGTGATTTTAAGATTATCCATAAACGTATTTTCTATATAGGACATGAACTTTAATGCTGAAATTTAAGAAAACTCTGAAAATGAAAAGAATTTCAAAATCTTTAGAGCACAACAATTCCATAAAAAACATCCAAAGTAATCTGAAAACAGATCTGACAAGTACCATTTAAAAGTAATGCAACACTGGGTAACCTCTGTACGGGTCGAATGAGAAGTTCAACAAGGCTTTGCCGTCCACATTCTGGTTTAGCTTGGTTTATCTGAAAGGAATTAATTTAACAATAAAAAAGTTTTCCTGCAAACATTAAACACCTTACATTTATTAGATTACACCTTATCACAAGTGTCCTGAAAAGAACTAATAGAAGAGATGGGGTGGCAGTTGTTCTCTGGAAGATTACTGTGGTAGAATAATCTTCCAGGACCTGAAATGACCTCCTGGCCACTCAAGGATTAAGATCTTAAACACAAAGTGAGTTTCTCTGCATACTCCTATAAATTCCATCTTAAGTTTCTCTTGAGTCCACACCATTCACAAGAAAAAACAGTTTTTGAGGAATTAAGCATGTGGATACCACTGAGTAAACAAAATAAAGCACTGGTAAAGAAAAAAAAAAATCCTCAAAGGCAAAACCACATCACACTAACAAATGTTTGAGAACTAAAACATGTATAACTTTTAAAAATCTGAGTACCTACAAATAACATTTTCACTCACTCAGCTGCCTCGCAGCTTCTGCTATCTAAATCTTCTGAAGACTATTATCACTGCCCCCCTCAGGTCTGGCTGAAGTTAACAGGTTAAACATTAAGATGTTCTTATATGGATAGATTTTTACTAAAAGCGTAATTTAAATGAACTCCTGAAGAAATTATTCTCAGACTTTTGTTTTGTTTAAAAGAAACATGCATTACCTTCAGAAAAGCATGAAATCTTGGTTTCTGTTTTTCACATTTAATAATTGTTTCCTTGCTCATTTCAAAGAAGTTTACAAAGGGAGGGTAGGTTTTTACCAAATCTTTCGACTAGGAAGAAGAAAAAGCACATTAATTTGTTATACATGTTACCCTTAGATAATGAAATTTAAAGCCAAATAATAAATAGTCAAAATCTGACCTACTAGATGAAAAAGAAAAATTTAGTTTCTTCTCAAGTTAAATATAGAAATTTTACAAATTTCTCATTAATGAGTTAATTGCTAACCAAAATGAATCAACTGGTACATATAGCCTAAAACTTGAAAAGCAAAGACTCAGAAAGAATACTAATTCTTATTGCATTGACAGAAACATGACAAAGTTTAAAAACTTCTGTAAGTTCAGAATATAGTAATTAGTACCCAAGAACATGCTCTTATTTATTGATGAATCCAAACCACCATTTTTTTTTTAAGATTTTGTTCATCCATTTGACAGAGAGAGAGAGATCACAAGCAGGCAGAGAGGCAGGTAGAAAGAAAGGGCAAAGCAGGCCCCCCACCAAGCACAGAGCGCTATGCAGGGCTCAATCCCAGGACCCTGAGATCATGACCTGAGCAGAAGGAGGAGGCTTAACCCACTGAGCCACCCAGGTGCCCAAGTTTTATTTTCAAACTACCATTTTAAAGATGAATTATATTACCCCAAAACTCAAAAACAAAAAAAGGAAAAACGTCTTGGCTAATTGAGGAGACTAAAAGGTATCAAAAAGATATGCAACAGATTATCCAAAATATGGAAAGAGTCCAGATGTCTATTGACAGATGCGCGCTCTCTCTCTCTCTCTCTCTCTCTCTCTAATATTACTCAGCCATCAAAAAGAATGAAGTCTTGCCATCTGCAACAACGTGGGTGAAACCAGAGTACGGTATTAAGCTAAGTGAAAGAAGTTAGTCGGGGAAAGACACCAAATGATTTCACTTACATGTGGATCTAAGAAACAGATTATTAACATAGGGGAAGGGAAGAAAAAAATGAGATGAAAACAGAGAGGGAGGCAAACCATAAGAGACTCTTAACTCTAGGAAACAAATTGAGGGTTTCTGGAGGGGAAGGGAGTAGGGGGAATGGGGTAACTGGGTGATGCGCATTGAGGATACTTGAAGTAATGAGCACTGGATGTTGTATACAATTGATGAATCACTAAATTCTACCTCTGAAACAAGAAAGGAAGGAAGGAATGAAGGAAGGAAAGAGAGAGAAAGAAAAGAGGAAAGAAAAGGAAAGGAAAAGAAAAGAAAAAGATATGTGAGTATAATCTGCATATTTGGAATTCTCAGTCAACCAGAAAAAAACCGTGTAAGACTATATGGTAAGGATGGACGTTAGGAGGAGGTTTCAGAAAAGTATATGCACCAGAACTCAAGGAATTGAAACCTATAAATTATATTCAAAGAGACTGAAAGATACTTATAAACCTTATTCACAGCATCTCTTTCAAAATAAATTTACTTTATTTGATAAAATTAAGTTATGTGGCTCCTACCCTAGTAAAGAAAAAGCAGGTCATTAGAAGCTGTTAGGCAGAGGAGAAATAATGACAGCAAAAAAGGTATCTACTATAAAGAAAATAACCTCAATTACAGAAAATTTTTTCTTAAATTCTGTGATGGACAAATAACGTGATGTATAATAAAGTGACTTTAGCACAGTATGACAATTAGTGTCTCTAACAATGTCCTTAGAGTATCAAGAAAGTGTTAACTTATATATAGTAATTATGTTTCAGAAGACAGGAACACTTCCAATATATTTCACAAACAACTATGTCAAAGTTGAAAGCTCTCACATTTAAACAAGTAACTGCCATTCCCTGTGAGTACTTAATGAGATGATGCTTTAACCTGAAATCCTAAAAGAGAAATAAAATACTTACATATTTAAGAAAGATGTCACCAATGCTTTTGCTCTCATCCCAATTAACAATAAGGTCTTCAAGATCATCCTATAACAGTACAAAGTGAAACATTTCAGCTTGCACTTGACAGTCCCTTAAACATCTTTCAGTATTTTTGAAATATTTGAAAGAAGCACCTTACAAAGTATCTTACTTCGATGTGCAAAACAATTAATATAACACATTCTTTCTCCTCAACAAGGAATTAAATTTTTGACTAGAAGGAAAATATCCTTGAAAAATATTAAGAATATAGTGTGTCAAGTCAATAAGACTAAGCCTAACTTTCCAAATTGATATGACAGCTCAATCTTTTTCTATTAACTATAAAGTTGATTGCCATTATTAATTATAGAAAACTACTTTTGATCTTGCTGCTGAAGCATCTTATTTAACATCAGCCATTTGAAACTATAATCTCTAACAGATCAGAAAATTTTACTTAAAGGGCCAGATGGTAAATATTTTAGGCCTTGCAGGCCATATGGTTTCTGTACAAGTACTCTGCCCTTGTTCTGTGGAAGCAGACATAGACAATCCATAAGTAACTGAATGTGGCTGTGTTTCAAAAAAACTTTACCAAAACAAGCAAAACACCAAAACCCAAAACTGACTGGATTTGGTCCATCAACCATAGTTTGTTAATTGCTGATCTATAAAACTTTTCTATCATCATCCTAAAATATGAAATATTCATAAGAAATTAGAAGACATGTAAAACCATTATAAGATAATAAAACACAAATCATATGATAAAATGAGATGCCAGGAGAGGGTGGTGGGGTTACATTATGTTTAAATAAAGCTTAAATAAAAAAAAAAAAATGAGATGCCAGGAAATGACACATTTCCTAACTGAAATTCTAAAAGTGACTTTAAACTAGAAATTAATCAATAAGCTCTTATAACCAAAAGTTCTCCAAGTGTCAACCACAGGCCTCTCAGGACATCCTTTTAGTGGGATTCATGAGATTAAAACTATTTTCATTACAATACTAAAGCTCTATTTGACTTTTCCACTCTAATTCTCTCAAATCATACAACAAAGTTTCCTAGAGTCTACATGATGTGGGATGTTGGACTGCAAGTGACTGAATTCAGAAGTTGATATGAGAAGCAGTCTTCTCTTAAACCAGACAGAAAAAATGTAAAACACCATCACTCTTCTCACTATTTCTGCTTTGTAAATTAGTTATTCTCCATAAAGACTATGTTATTTATGCTACCCACATAATGAGTTATTACTTTAAATGTATTAATTTTTAAATTGGGTTGGATATACACATGGCAAAAAGACGAAACCTCACTTTACCCAAAAATTAATTCAAAATGGATTACAGACCTAACTATAGAGCTAAAACAATACAACTTCTAGAAGAAAACATAATCTTTAAAACCTTAAGTTAGGCAAAATTTCTTAGATGTGAAAGCAAAGCAAAGTACATAAAAGAAAAAATGGATAAACTGGACTTCATCAAAATTTAAAACTTTTGTACTTCAAAAGACACCATTAAAAAAATGAAAAGACAAACAAAAGACTGAGACAAAGTATGTACAAAACACATAGCTGATAAAGGACTCGTATCAAGCATTTATGGAGAACATTTGCAACTCAATAAGCTGTCGAACACCCCAATCAAAAAATGAGCAACAGAACTAAACACATATTTCACCAAATATAAAAATGACAAAAAGCACGTGAAAAGATGCTTAACATCATTAATTATTAAGGAAAGCATATCAAAGCCACAATGAGGGGCAGCTAGCTGGCTCAGTCAATGGAGGGAGCGTGCAACTCTTGATCTCAGGGTTTTAAGTTTGATATCTATGTTGGGTGTAGAGATTACTTAAAAATAAAATCTTAAAAAACCCAAAAAACAAAATAACAGACCACATCACATCCTAGGATGGCTTTAAAAAAAAAAAGATAAAAGTATTGGCAAGACCGTGGAGACATTTGAAGCTCATACATTACTGATGAGAATGTACAATGATGTAAAAGCTTGGCAGTTTCTATAAAGTTTTAAATATAAGACTACCAATATGACCCAACAATTCTATTCCCAAGTATCTACTGAAAAGATATGAAAGCATGCCCACACAAATATCTACATACAACATTCATAGCAGCGTTACTCGTAAAAGCCAAAAACTGGGGAAACCCTAATTTTCTGTCAACTGATGACAGGATAAAGAAATGTGGCAGAGCCATATAACAGAATATTATCTGTCCATGCACAGGAACTACTAACATGATACATCATACAGGAAATTTTAAAATATGCTACGTGAAAGAAGTCAGACATATGACACAATATACTGTATATTTATATTTGTATGAAATGTCCAGAAAAGGCACATTTATAGAGACAGAAATTAGATTAGATTAGTTGCATCACTTAGTAAAGCCATTAAATCACTGAATAGTATATTTGAAATAGGTGAATTTAAAGACATATAAAAATACCTCAATAAAGTTAAAAAATTTAAAGCATCTTGAAAAATATTTTTAAATTTCCCATTTTAATTTCAAATATAGTTAATACCAATAAATAAAACCCACATTAACAAAAGTTCCTCAATAATGATACTAGCAGATTCAGAAAAGTTTTAAAAAGGGGAAAAACTACTTCTGATACCGGAAGAGTGAACTCAAAGCAAGAATACCGTAACAGCCCAAAAGTCAAGAACTAAGATTTAACAATTTAAAACTGCATTTGGAAGAAACAAAAGAAAGCACCCCTCAGGATTCTTCTAAGTACTTAATAAGCATTCATTTAATCCTTTCAGACAGAAATTATTATCATCCTCATTTTTCAGAATAGGAAATTGAGACACTTTAAATAACTTGCCCAAGGCCACAGAACAAACCCTAGAGCAAGTATTCAAAACTAGCTAGTCAGTGTCAGAATCTATTACACTATATTGACTAAAGCATAGTCTTATTTACAAACTTCCTCTCTCTTTTGTTTCTTGTTTCAGGTGGTAGAACATACCACTCTTGATCTCAGGGCTGAAGTTTAAGCCCCACATTGGGTGTAGAGATTACTTAAAAATCTTAAAAAAAAATCCTTAACAGATTATAGTGCTAAGTTATTATTAACTATATTTACCTATGTATTTAATATAAAGTACACAGAAAATTCAGAAAACTGTGATACAAAAGAAAAAACTTATAGGTCCGACAATCTAATCTAGGGGTCCTTTTCTAAAGGGTAAAAAACTGGGGTCCCTGGGTGATTCAGTCAGTTAAGGATCTGCTTTTGGCTTCAGTTATGACCTCAGGGTCCTGGGATTGATCCCTGCGCTGGATGCCCTACTCAGCGTGGGGTCTGCGGTGTCCCTCTCCCTCTGTCCCTCCCGCTGCTCATGCTCTCTCTCAAATAAATAAATAAAATCTTAAAAAAATAAAGTGTAAAAAACTGTAAGAAGGCTGTATATACTTTTGTAAGAACATTGCTATCAGAAAGCAATATAATCTCTAGGCACTCTGAAAAATAATCTATTTCTGATGAACCTTGAATTCCTAATGTTTGTTGACTCAGCATTTCTGCCTTCATGAATGGTTACCTCAGGAACTATGTAATAAAGGAATTAAGGCTTAGAGAGATCAAGCAATTTGACTCAAATCGCATAGTCGTGAACTAGTTCAAACTCAAGCAGTCTAACTCCAGATTCCATTATTCTACTTGATCTATACAATAGTTTCTCTCCATTAGAAATGGGAGTCAAGACAGGCAGGTAGGTGCCTAAGAATATTATTCATAGTGCCACCATTTCTTACAATGTTTCTGTCTGAAAATGCTTCACCCAATTTAGCACAGACACTGGGGTACATCTCATTCTCCTTGCCCATAACACATCAGGAATTCTCCATAGGATTCTCCCAGGTTTACCTCCTGGCCATTAAAAAAGAACTCTATAGTTCTAAGACATATAGCAGGCTCCAACAACTTGCTAGAAGAGGAGAAACTAAACAGATGGGACTAAAAGAGCTGAGCTTACTTCTTTTCTTCCTTGTTAAGATTTCTTCTGTACTGTTATTATCTACTTTAAACATTTTTTGTTTTGTTTTGTTATTATCTACTTTTATTTAAGATGGATTTCTCTTTTATCTAGCTCACCGCACAATAAACCAAATTAGCAGACTTCCCAATACACACCTGTTCCTTCTGAAACAAGCACCAGGATACTTTGAGATTTACATTAAATTAACGAACGATAAATATACAAAGAAAAAGTACTCTATCCAATCCCTCCCCTTTCTCTTTTGTTTCATCATGTTTCCATAAAAAAACAGGCATTTGTACATCAAGGATGAATGTTGATAAATTCTGAAAAGGAAATATTCACACATAGGAAAAGAGAGATGTTGATAACAACCTCAAAAATTCTCATCTTAAACTAAATATCATCAGTGTACTACTTTGGAGTCAAATTAAGAATGAGGCCAAGCTGTTCATGTAATATCTAGATAAAGAAACACTTCCAGTCTGATCCAGACATTTAAAAACAGTATGACCACCATTCAGCAAACATTTACTGACAGAAATCTAAGTGCCAGACACAGTGGTTGTAAGCACACTGAGCAAAACTAGTTTTAATCCTTTGCAAAATATCTGAACATTAATTTACTCAGCTTCTGAAATAATTTAGATTATTAATATGAATTGCTATTGTTACTTATTGAATGCTCAGTTAAGTATCAAGCACTATGCTTAGTGCCTTCTAAATATATAAAAAATAAAAAAAATTCCACAACCCCCAATTCAGATACTTACTATCCCCATTTTACAGATAAGAAAACTAAAGCACTTCACTACCTGACTTCATGACCAAATATGCCTTATTCCAGTCTACATCTGTAACCACTATGCGATACCATAAAATACATACACACCAGTGCTTCTAAGGAATACTGTATTAACAAGATAATATGAAAAACTGTACCAATTTAGGACACATTTACACAGTTTATTCCTTTACATACTAAGAGAGTATACCTATAGCATGATCAAGAAGCAATATACCATTAATAGCTAAGACATGAAACAACCTAGCGTCCATCAACAGATGAATGAGTAAAGAAAATGTATGTGTATATAAAACTGGATATTACTCAACTATAAGAAAGAAAATCCTGCCATCTGCAACAAGGATGAACTTTGAGGGCATTATACTAAGTGAAATAAGTCAGAGAAAGACAAACACTGTATGATCTCACATATATGTGGAATCTAAAAAAAACCAAACTAACTAAAAAAATAAATAAAATCAAACTCATAGATACAGAGAACATATTAGTGGTTGCCAGAGCCAGGATGGGGGGCGAGGGGCAGGCAAAATGGGCAAAGGTGGTCAGAAAATACAAATTTCCAGTTATAAGGTAAGACAGACCTGGGGATGTAACATACAGCATAGCTATGGCTATTAATACTGTGTTACATGTTTGGAAGTTACTATGAAAGTAGATCTTAAAAGGTCTCATCACAAAGAAAAAAGAATCTGTAACCATGTGTGGTGATAGATGCTAACTAAATTTATTGTGGTGATCACTTCACAATATATACACATATCAAACCATTATGTCATATACTAAAACTAACACAATGTTATACCAATTATATCTCAAAAAAAAAAAAAAAGCAAGACAGCATTAGGGTTTAAGAAAAGAAAACAGTCTTTGAAATCAGATAAACAAGTGTTCAAACCCTGAATGCAGCATTTATTAGATGACTTGACTTTGGAAATATTATTTAATTTCTATGTGTAGCAGTTTTACATCTGTAAAACGTAGACAATAATACCAACTTCTTGGTACTACTCAAATAGCTGTGGCAGTACTTGGTGGCTAGCTACATTTAAAAGAAGGGAAAAACCTGCTATGAATAAACAAAAACAAGAAAATACAAAAAAACTTTTTAAATTTGGGTGATGAGATTATGGGTATTTTCTTTTCTTTTCTTTTTTTTAGATTTTTTATTTATTTGTCAGAGAGAGAGAGCACAAGCAGGGGGAGCAGCAAGCAGAGGGAGAAGCAGGCACCCCGCCCAGCATGGAACCCAGTGGGGGAATCTATAATTCAGATTGATCTTTTTATTGGAATATGGACTAAACATTAACATAGGGTGTCCTGAGGAGAAAACGGATCAATTTTGCTCAAGCACCTTATAGGAAAAATAAGAGGAAATAAAGTTTAACTACTTTTAAGAGTTCAGCTAAACCTGCTCCCAAATTACTTAACTATGAGAGACTGACAGCTGTAAATCACTAACACTTCATCACAGGAAAAAATCATTAAAAAGAAAGCATTGTCTTATGTGATTTTGGTGTTTATCTGACCAGATATAGAGAAATGAACAAAATGGTCTCTAAGTCTTTTCCAGCTTCACAGTTTTTCAAACATTCCAAAGCAAAACAAAACATAAAAACTGAGAGGAACAGTAGAAAAATAAGAAAATAAGCACTAGCAAAGACATGTCTCTATAGAAAAGACTTGAGAAGATTTAATCCCTTATTTTCAGGATTAATTAAAAAAAGAATCAAAAAGCAGGCAAACAACAAATATTAATAAGACACTAGAGCAAAGGGACATAAATGATTCAAAGGAATAAATAAGAGGATAAGAAGTTTTAGGTATAAACCTCAATTGGCCAATCAACAGTACCTGAGAAAAACATTATATAAACACAATCCAAAAAGAATTACTTACCAACCTAACATATAAAATTTACCTTTATCTTCATGTGCACATCAAAGATATCAGGGATACTACCGAAAATAGTCTTAATCTCTTCTGGTGCAAGGATAGGCCCACCACGTTGTCCTTCCTCTTCCAAAGGTACTTGAAATAACTAAAAGATTAAAAAAAAAAAAATGGACTAGTTTAGATAGACTGTGGGAAAAGGGGAAAAAAGCAATCATATAGATAGTGATAAAAGAGGAGATATTAAGAGGTGCCTGGGTGGCTCTGTTGGTTAAATGTCTCCCTTTGGCTCAGGTCATGATCCCAGGATCCTGGGATGGAGCTCTACATCAGTCTCCCTTCTCAGCAGGGAATCTGCTTCTCCCTCTGCCTCTCCTCCCTTCTACTCACCACCCCCCACCCCTGGCTTGTGCTCTCGCTCACAAATAAACAGATAAAATCTTTAAAAAAAATTTTAAAAAGGAAGGAGATGTTAATGGAAAAGAAAGAACCAATTAAAAAAATACTTCTTAAATTTGGGACATTTTTTCTTATAACATTTTCTATTTTATCCTATTTATTTATATATCTGTGTGTATACACATTCCTTTAATAAAATGTTGTTAGAATCTAATAAAAGTTTATCATACAGTTCTACAAATCATTTAAATTGTTAGAATACAAGAGTAATTTGTACTTTCTATTCAAGTTACTATGGAAGACAATAGGCAATCAGTTATTTCCAGATATGCACTTAATATAAGTACTAAATGTCTTGACATAGTAGTGTAGAAACCTGGTTTAATAGAAAAAAGACTGGATTTCAAACTAGAAGACCTGTTTATGTCTATATTGGTGCTTGTATCAATCCAAAAAAAAAAAAAAAAAGGAAAAAACCTAGAACTAATAAATGAGCTTAGCAAGGTCACAGCTCAACATACAGATGTGCATGTTCTCACTCCCTCTCTCTCAACACAGACACAGATCACATTCCTATATACCAGTAATGTACAAATGAAAACCAAAATTCAAAAAGCAGTTCACTTACAATAAAGAACTAAAATTAGTATAAATATAATAAAATATATACATGATGCTGAAAATTGATCAGAAAGCTGATGAAAGAAATCAAAGACCTAAATAAATAAGGACATGGACCAAAAGATTCAACACAGCAAGAAATGTCCATTCTTCCCCAATTTGATTTATGGATCTAACCCAATGTCAATCAAAATTCCAGGACTTTTTGTAGATAAAGAAAACCCAATTCTAAAAATGTATATGTAAAGGCAAAGGAACATCTTTGAATAAAGTTTTAGTATTCATGACTGTGATATTGGTGAATGGAAAAATATACAAGATTAATATAGAATAGAAAAACATCCACAAACCATCACAAACACAGATGACCAAATAATATTTGACAGAATCAGTGGTAGAAGGCTTGTCATTCAACAAATGGTACTAAAACACCATTTGCCCTAGGCAAAAAAAATAAACTAAAAACGGACCATAGGGGGCACCTGGGTGGCTCAGTGGGTTAAAGCCTCTGCCTTCAGCTCAGGTCATGATCCCAGGGTCCTGGGATGGAGCCCCGAATCGGCCTCTCTGCTCGGCGGGGAGCCTGCTTCCCTTCCTCTCTCTTTCTGCCTGCCTCTCTGCCTACTTGTGATCTCTGTCTGTAAATAAATAAAATCTTTAAAAAAAAATGGATCATAGACCTAAGCAAAAAACCTAAAACTATGAAACATTTAGAAGAAAACATAAGTGAAAATCTTGTAATTTAGGCTTAGGTAAGAGCTTTTAGATAAAAAATCAAATGCATGAACTATAAAAGAAAAAAAATTAATAGTTAGACTTCATCAAAATTTAAACATTTTCAACCCAGAATAAAAAGACATGCTACAGGGGTGCCTGGGTGGCTCAGTTGTTGAGCACCTGGCTTCAGCTCAGCTCATGATCCCAGGGTCCTGGGATGGAGCCCCAAGTCAGGTTCCCTGCTCAGCAGGAAGCCTGCTTTTCCCTCTCCCACTCTCCCTACTTGTATTACCTCTCTCACTGTCCCCCCTCTGTCAAACAAACAAAATATTAAAAAAAAAAAAAAAAAGACATCCTAAAAACTAGGAAAAATATCTGCAAATCACATATCTGACAAAGGACTAGTCAAAATATATAAAGAATTCTCAAAACTCAGGAAGAAAACAACTCAATTAAAAATGGGCAAAATCTTAAGCAGTTATTTTACCAAAAAAAGATATACAGAAGAGATGATCAACATCATCAATCATTACAGAAATAAAAATTAAGGCCATAATAAGATACCATTACATACTTATCTGTGTGGCTAAAATAAAAAGTATTGATAATATCAAAACTGGCTGGGATGTGAGCAACTGGAACTCCCACACATGGATGGTAGAAATGCAAAACTGTAATCCCTCTGGAAAAGGGTATGACAGCTTCTTATAAAGTTAAACATTACTTACCATATGATCAAACAATTCCACTTCCGGGTGTTTACTCAAGAGCAATGAAAATTTATGTTCACATAAAACCTATACATAAATGTTGATAACAGCTTTTATAATCATCTAAACCAGAAACAACCCAAATGTCCTTTAAGGAGTCACCACATAAAAATGTGGTACATCCATACAGTGATATATATTCAACAATAAAAAGGATCAAACTATTCATATAGACAAGTTAGAAGAACCTCAAAAGCTAAAAAATGCTAGTCCAACAGGTTTTATATTAACTGTTATCCTGTTCACAGGACATTCTCAAAAAATACAAAAAAAAATTTTTAAGACAAAATTATAGTGATAAAGAAGAAATCAGTGGTTACCAGGAGTTACAATGAGGAAAGGGTCTGACTTATAAAGGAAAAGGAAGTACCAGGAGTTTGGGGGATATAGAAATGTTCTGTGTTCTGATTGTGGTAGAGGCTATACAAATTTTTCCATGGGTTAAAATTCATAGAACTGTACAAAGAAAGTCAATTTCACTGTATGATAATTTAAAAAATAAAATTTTAAAAAGCCAATTGACTATTCAAACTAAAAATAATAATGTATTGTTGGAATCTTAATATATGTGGAAGTAAAATGAATGCCAATAGCACAAAGGGAAGGAGGAGATGAAGTAAAAAAAACAAAAAAGCTAAAGATAAAAGGAAAATACATTATAGACAGTATATAACTATAAACAGTGAGTTTATAGTAAGCATACTGGTATGAGACTATCTACAGTCTAATAATTCTGAGGGCTTTATTTTAAGGCATTTTAGTTAATTTAATTGATATGCAAATTAAATTCTGAAACTCCAGTGCATTTACCGTGGCCTGAAAGGATTTACAGTTCTGGGTAATAGATGCTACCAAAGTACATGAAGAGTATACGCCAAGAGGATTTTCTGCTACTTGACTACATTTTGGCTGACTATAAAAACTTAACTCATCTAAAATGATTTCCCTTGAGGGAGAAGAGCAAAGCTGACTTAAACCAAGTAAAGTTCAATACAGCAGAGGGCCTCATAAACCCGTGACTACGGCTAAACAAATTAACTGTGATGAATAACCTCTCCATGAATACCAAGAAAGAAGTCTTTCCATTTCTTATTCATGTATTTTATCAATGGCACAAGCAACTAGAGGCTATTATATTGAACACTAATGAGTTATATTAAGAATTCAAATAGAGGTCTATTAAAAATTAACCCCAATCAGAAATTCCCTATTATTTTTCTATTAAAAGACAAGCTTGATGGTATCAACTTTATTTTCCTGACAATCTCCTTCATTACCTACAACAATCTATTCTCTCTTTCTGCAGATGCCAAAATAATATCCTAATATTGTCTTTCAGAACCTTGAATTTCAGTTTATTCTTAGTATCTTCTTCAATCGCATCCTATAAGGATCCATTAGGATTCTTTTTCTTTGGCAATAACTTCACAGTACATTTTAATGATTTGCAATGAGTTAACATTTATGACTAACCACTGCATACTGTAAGAAACTTGATACATAAAAGGATATTGTTATGCTTCATTGCTATTGCTTTTCACATATTTACAGTAGTAAATAAAGCAATGACTCCTAGAATGCACACTTGCAGAAAAAGTTACCTACCATATCCATGTATAAATATAAATAAATGCAGCATCATGACAGGGAACTTGTGAAGTTCTGTATCAAATAAAAATTGGTCCCCTCTAGATCATCTACAGAGGATCCTTCTCTTTTTAGTCACTATAAAAAAAGGTGTTATTTCTGTATGAATAAAAGCTACTATTATAGTATGGCATTTCCCTAATAGCAGTTTTTTTGTCATATGTTTTCATTTTTATTACCTATGTTCAAATTCTATGCTTATATAATTTTCTTATAAGAAATAGTATCTCTTAGATTTTTTATAGTTACAAACACTGAACAGGGATCATTTTGCAACCAAACTTTTACCTGAATAATTGTGGCCAATATATTTACATAATTACTTTCAGTCTGATAAAGTTCTTTTGCAACTTGCCACCTGGCTGACTGCTTCGAAGGAACCGGAGTGGAATTTTTAGAAGACTTAGTACAAGACTTTGGTGTTTCTAAAAGGTAAAAAGGAAGAAAGATTTAATGAAAAACCAGATATAAGTACCAGACATTGTGCAGATTTAACAACAAAAAAGGGGGAAGTATATCCACTCTTAGAAATATACCAATTTAGCTTTTCATTAAAGTAGAATTTCCTCATAGGATAAGGCCAG